>JANHGL010024727.1:7367-32068 GCA_024611195.1 Ceyx melanurus | reverse complement strand
AGAGTCTGGCTCCATCCTCCCTACACTCACCCTTAACATATTGACAGACACTGCTGAGCTCTCCCCTCAGTCTCCTCCAGGCTAGAAAGCCCCAGCTCTCTCAGCCCCTCCTCAGCAGGGAGATGCTCCACTCCCTTCAGCATCTTGATGCCCTGCTCTGGACTCTCTCCAGTAAATCTCTCTTTCCTGAACTGGGGTGCCCAGCCCTGGACACAGTACTCCAGGTGGGGTCTCACCAGTGCAGAGTAGAGGGGGAGAAGAACCTCCCTTGCCCTGCTGGCCACACTTCTAATGCATCCCAGGATCCATTGGCATTCCTGGCTGCAAGGGTGCACTGTTGGCTCATGATCATCCCCCTGTCCACCAGGACCCCCAGGTCTCTTTCTGAGCTGCTCCCCAATAGATCAACCCCCAGCCTGTACTATCCATGGAGTTGTTCCTCCCCAGATGCGTCACCTTACATTTGCTCTTGTTAAATTGCATTAAATTTCTCTCTGCCAAGCTCTCCGGTCTGTCCAGGTCTCTCTGGATGGCAGCACAGCCTGCTGCTGTGTCAGCCACTGCCCCCAGTCTGGTGTCACCAGCAAGCTTGCTGAGGGTGCTCTCTCTGCCTGTCCTCAAACACATCCCAAGCGTGTGGCTGAGAGATGCTGCCCGGGAACTGCTCTCTGCAGCGTTATCACACCCGAGAGCACGAGCACAGCCCCATCCTGTGATGACATGTAAACACAGCATTGCTTAGAAAAGCCATTTATTTGCCCGCCTGATTTATTATTCGGTGACAGGGAGGGTGTTTTTCCTCTGTTATTGGCACTCACGTTCACAATAACAAGGTACTTGACTTGAAGGTATTTGGCCAACCTTTCCCGAGTGCTATGTAAGCAGCAATCAGAGCGAGCTGGCTTCATGAGGCAACAAATTGCTCTCCCATGCTGATCAAACAGTCCTGGCATCTCCATAAAAAAAATTACAAAAACAGATTTTGGACAAGCCTACCCCATCCTCTCTCTCTAAAATTATTTATTGCGTTTGCATCTGGCAGAGCCCAGCTTAAAATAACCAATGGTGCCAGTTGTTTTATTAATGGTATTTTACACGTGATTCTCATTTAGGTTTTGAAGGAGAAATGAGATGCCCAGTTAGCCTCCAAAGTTCTGTTTGGAGACAAAAGCTTCTCGCATTTTACACAGTGTCTCTGCAGCAGAAAGCAGCCTGATATTTGTGTGAAGATGGGCAGAGATGAGGTTTGTGGTGGGAACCTCTCACTCCAGCCCAGGACAGGTCATTATAATTAAAGCACAAAACCATCAGACACACTGCACAAGCCACGGGCTTTGCCAGCAGGAGGAACTCAAACCCAGGTGGGATTTGTGCTTGGTTTCTATCATCTATGCCCATCACGAGCTCACAAATCCAGGCCCTGAATCTGGACACTGATTCCCAAGCTTAATCTTGCTGCAGACGAGTGCCTGAAGATGAAATCAGTGTCGTTATGTGCCAGGTCACCCCTGCTGCCCAACAGATCAGGGTTGCCCCCAGGGGTTGCATTTATTTACAGCGTGGCTGCTGAGTTGGAAATGTTTTGGAAGCTTGGAGTAAACTGATGCAAATCCCCCACCCCACTAAATGGAAAAAAAAAAAGAAAAAAAAAAAAAAAGAAAAACCTCATTTTGCATTGAAAATCTCCTTCTGACCCCCAAAATGAAACACTTCATTTTTGGACACATGTAGTAAAAGCAAAGGAAATGAAGAGGTGAGATTTCCCCAAGCAAGCAGCAGTGTTCTCCCCTTTGCTGGTTCAGTAGCCAGGAGGCACCCTTCTGCTGCCTGGGGTGGTTGAAGCCACTGTCTCCCCTCCCTGGGGACACCACTCACCATCCCTGGACCATGAGGTAAGGCACCAGAGCCTGAAATATCTGCCTCCAGAGCAGTTCCCTGCCATGGGACAGATGCTCCACCGAGGCATGAGGGGTAAAAACTCTCCTGAGCACCCTCCTTCTGGTCCTGCCTCAGTTTACCTGTGTAGTTCTGGTGTCCCCTGAACCCAGGAGTTGCCTGTTCTCAGGGAGGGAGTCCTTCCATCGGGGTATGTGGCTGTGTTGCTTTTTAACCAAAGGGTTACTTCAGCGTTTGGTTTCTCCTGAAGTGCTGTTAAAATAGTTTTGCTTATTGCAGGACCACAAACATCTGTTAATTACGGGTCTGGGGCACATTTATTTATTTATTTGTTTTAATAGCTAGGTCTTATTGACCTTAGCTTAAGCACTTTTGAATATTTTACCCCATATAAAGTCTGCTGGGTTGAAAAGCACTAACAATTGCCATCACGGGAGTCTTGGACTCAAAAGACAGTTTGCAGACCTCATTAAGCCCACGAGCTTGCCAAGTCCACCCTTTCTGGTTCAGTGGAAACAACGCTTGGGTCCCTTCGTGCAGCAAAACAGCTGCTAGCACCAGAGGCTGCCTGACGTGGGCAGGGAGGGATCAGCTCACCCAAGGAGACTTGCCTGGTTTGGTGCCAGAAGAGAGTGGTTCACACTGGAAACAAAGGGAGCAGTGAGAAGAACCCCAAAAAAGCAGCAGGATGACAGGGCTTTATCCATCAGTGAAGCAGTCTCCTGGTTGTCCTGCATCCCAGGAAACTTCTGGCAAGGGCTTCCAAGCCCAGTGATGGGCTGGTGGAGCAGAAAGTCCACATGATGACATGTTTTGTGTGCAGGAAAAAAAGCAGAGTCCCCGTTCAGGTGGAGCAGGTCTGTCTTACAGTGCCACAGTAATATACATAGGACAAGAGCAGTTTAGAAGCTTCCAGTCTAAAAGAATAAGAATCACATGATAGTAGCACTGAGGAACTCAAAATATCAGAGAATTCAAAAATCAGAAGGCAAGAAGAGTGAAGGCTACCAAATCAGCCCTATTTGAGGCACTTTTTACCCATGAGAAAGGGAGAAGCTGTGCAATTTCAGGTCAGATTATCCTGATTCCCAGAGCAGTGCTGCTCACAAAGCCCATCCTTCCCCTCAGCTCTACCATCCTCAGTGCAGGATGTTTTCAAATAGGAGAATTTTGAAAAGGCAGGTCCCCTTTGCACTCTTTTTTGCAGTGAAGTTGCAAAGATAGACTCACCAAATGGTTTGGATTGGAAGGGACCTTAAAGCTCATCCAGTTCCAACCCCTGCCCTGGGCAGGACACCTCTCACCAGATCAGGATGCTCAGAGCTCCATCCAGCCTGGCCTTGGACACATCCAGGGATGGAGCATCCACAGCTTCCCTGGACAACCTCAGCACAGTCCCTCAGGCCACCTTTGGCCAAACCCACTCTACTAGATTTATGATTCTCCCCTCCTTTGTATTCAACCACCCATCCTTGCAAGCACTACTCACGAAGGAAAACCAGAGGCTGCCCCAGCATGACTCCCAGGCAGGGTGATGTAAGTGAACACCTCACTGTGGCACGGCCTCGAGAAAAAAAAAAGAAAGAAAATAAAACCAGATTTGCTCTGGAACACAAATGGATGATAAAATCCCTGAATGAACATATTTGAGACATTGTTTTTACATTTAATTTACAGTTTCCAAGCGTTTATCTCCTCAGGTGGGATTTTACATATTGACTATAGGTAGAACACACCCCATTTTATAATTCCCTTATCTTACTTAAATAGGAGACAGATAGTGCCTTCTATACGTGCTCACACCTTGCTAATAGAAAACGGTGATGGATTGAAAATTCCCTTATCGCTGCCAGTTCCCACACAGGTGTTCTGGGTGATAAACTACTGAGTGATATAAACAGTGATTGCAGGTTAAAAGTAACAACGGATCAATAGGAAAAGATAAAAACCCACAAATTAAACCACATTTCCTGAGTAGGGTTTGGAACAGAAATTACTCAGTTACAGGAGCATACGCGTGAATTTCGCCACCGTGCCTACGAAGCCGAGAGTCTCCAGAAGTCCTCACTAGCAATGCTCCCTCTTCTCACAGCCCACAGGCATCTTAAGATCTTGATGGGCAGTTCACAGATGTGATAAAGAACTGTTTGCTAGCCCCTCTGTTTTAGCTGTATGAAAATTGGAAAGAAAAAAAGACATTTTTAACTATCAGACCTATGCATTTTTTCTCTCATTTCTGCCTCACACATTTTCTGTAATCATTTTATTTTCCCCAATCTATTTTTCACACGGAAAATGGCATGGGAAGCCTTTCCATAATATCCTGTATTCCACTTAGATTCACAGATTCACAGATATTAGGGGTTGGAAGGGACCTAGAAGATCATCTAGTCCAACCCCCCCAGCCAGAGCAGGGTCACCTAGACCAACACAACTTCTGAAAATTAGAGTTAGACACATTCATAAGTTGTTTTTCCCAGTGAGAGGGTGGCTAAAGGAGGAGATTCTTTGCCAGTCCAAAGATGCTGCTTTCTTCTAATGGTTTAAAAAAAAAAAAAATCCTGGGTATTTTCCATAAAATACTCAAGTGTTGTCTGAATAGGTGTCTTTGCATCCTCGAGAGCCATTGCATCACTTTTATCTGGAGAAGCCACCCGGGGTTTCTCATCCTTGCTGCAGTTCTTGCACACGAGTGTCAGCTCTGGGTCCTGCTCCAGCACCACTGACTCTCCCTTACTGCGCTCGCCCAGGGTCCAGTTGGATGCCACCATCTGGCAGAGTCCACAAGGAGGCACAGGATCTGAGAGTGGATTCTCATGAGAAAGACCACAATGAGAACAGGAAACATCCCACCAGGAATCCCTTCTTGGGACGGGCTCCTGTGGAAAAGAACAAACCCTTATTGTCGCCGCAGCAGTTTTAACATCGTATTCTTGTGCTCATCCTTTGATTCATTCTCTCTCCCCCCACTCTATTCCCATCCAACGGGTGGGAAACAGGATATTTTGTGAAATTCTTTCCTTCCTGTGTGGGTCTACATAATATCTTTAATTAGCAACTCTCTGCGATGGAAGTGAGGAAATAAAAAAGCACAACTGTCCTGCTGAGGGGATCATAATGAAGTTGCTTTCTGAGCAGGTATTTAAAGCACCACTTTCTGTCATTTATGAAGACCATTGATGTATTTAAAAATATCTCACTCCAAAAAAAATATAAAGCACGGTTCCCTGCAGAACGGGTGGCCAGGAAGAGCTTTACAAACATTGTCACTCTGTGTCCCACTGGAGAAGCGAGTGATGGGAGGGAGACCTGTGCTGCCTCCCAGGCATTGCTCCTGCCCACTGGCACCCACCAGGACGCCGGGAATGAAGGATCAGAAAGGGGTGGCCTCCTACAGACAACCTCTGGGGTTGCAAGGAATTTCTGCCGGTGGGATCTGACACTGGCAGGAGACCCAAGCAGAGACAAGCCTGGCAACTGCAGACAACCTGGACCTGGGGTTGGATTTTCTTTTCTTTTTCTCTCTCTTTTTTTTTTCATTAGTTTGATTCTCTGATGTTTTACCTGGCACCCGGAAAAACTCAGTTACACCACTACAGAGCAGCACACATGCACTTAATGCAAACAAACAGCAGCCACACAAGAAGCTGGATGGGGGAAACCCAGGCTCTGAGTGCCAGCGTGGCACTCCTCTGCCCCAAAAGCAGGGGCATGGGGACTGGGGAGACTGGGACCAGAGGTTGTGCTACTGGAACAGCGTCTGTCACACCAAAAACACATCCAAAAGTCATCCTGCAAAGCCGTGGAGGATCTCACCAGGCTGTACCACACACCTGAGGAATAAGGATGCTTTTCAGGCTTGTTCCTAGCCACCCCGTGGGGAAAAGCCACTGGAGACACCACCTCCTGATTTTCCTACCAACCTGACCACGGAACAAGAAAGTGCTTGGCCATATTCACACCAGGACTTCGTGTCCCAAGGGGAGTTTTCACACCCCCATAAATGGGCTTACAGCAAAAAACAAGAGCTGCTGCTGGTGAGTGAGCTGAGCAAAGCCCCTGGTGCTGAGTATTGCTAATGGCACCCAGCATCCTTATCACATCTTGTAAAGTGTTATCAGGCCAACTACAGGTGTTAGGCAGGTAAATGCTGTAGCTTGGGGCAAGAGATAAGAACTTTTCCCTTGGATCTTAAGCACTGTTCCCTACTAGACCTTTCCTTAGAGAAAGTGTCAGGATATCAAAGAGAAAAAAGATATTTTTTCCTGGGGCAGGAGAGGGAGGGGATTTTCTAGACAGTTTTTAGGAGAAGTATTATAAACCTCTCAGAATGACTTCCAGTAATAACCTCCTCCCCAGTCACAACCAAATGTTGCTTATACTTACAAAGGCATCCACCTTTTATTTTTTAAACAGGAATTCACTGGTATTATTAACAGCTACAGCTTGTTAACTCGTGAAATACACATGGAAAGAGAGACAAGCCTGTCTGAGCCATGGGAGCTCATACACCATAGGCAGCCAGAATTAATGGATAGCAGCATTACCCTGAGCTTTTCCATACTGGGATCTAATGCACGTCACTGGGCTTGCTCCAGCCTGGTACCACAGCAAGTGTTGCACATACTTAATGCACAGAATGCAATGAAATCTATTTGAAGACTATACTGAAAGCTGCTATAAATCCCACAGTTACTGCTGTAAATTCCATAAGGCATTGATTCCTCCAGCCTCTTTTACAAGGGAGGTGGCTCAGCGAGCTGAGGCCTCAGCATTTTACCTGGGTGCAGTGATGGAAGCTGATGGCTGAATTCTTTGGATGCTGGAGACAACAGCCCTGGACTTGTGAGCCCAGGTTATAGCTGTGCCACAGTGTGGTCCAGACGTGGAGGAATTAACTTTCCAGAGGATTTAACTAGCCACAGCATTAAGAAACACACACCAGTTAATTTGCCCCATTTACTACCCCAGTCTAGCAGTAGTAGATCAGCCCCTGATCAGAACACCCCAGTCTCAGTTATCAAGATCAGTGGGTTGGAGTAATTGAAGAGATCTTACTCCAGGTTTGCCTTAAATGATCCAGCAGTCTGATTCAGATAAGATTTCAAACAGTCTCTGGGCTTTTGATCTCAAATTAGCTTCAGGATTAACTCGAGCTTGGTTCAGACACAATGAAAAAGCATCTCTAGTATATCCTGCACCATAACCACACTCCAGCTCTCCTCCTGGTTCCAACAGCTTAACTAAATCTCTCCTCAGCACAGTACATCTCTTGCAAAGCTGTGCTAGGGATGGTCTGAATGACTGGATGGTGCTGGGGAGCTGAGGGGAGCAGCAGGACCAGCACTTTCAGAAGCTCTTGTGACCAGAAAGTGGAGTCAGGAAAGACAGAGACCTCTCTGCTCTTTCTCCTAAACCCTGTGAGCTGATGAATGCTTTGTCTCTGGAATAGAAAGAAAAATACCTTTCATGGCAAGATCAAGAGGCAACACGTCCTTCCAGCACAATTAATTTACACAGGACACCAGTCAAAAAATTTCCACGAGTGAAAGCTCAGAGTGAGCCAGAGCTGCTAAGGCATCTGCTCCCAGAACAGCCAAGCTCCCAGCAGTGGGAAGCACCCTACATGGACACACTGTTTATTTCAATGTAAAAATCCCTGCTCTATTACAAGTGTTTGCTCTGAGCAGCTCTGTCTTCTCCCAGGGACAGTGCAGGTGACTCGGGCAACTCTAAAGACTTCTCAACCAAGGCCAAGGTTGAGTTTTTGGTCCTCAACTCCCTGAGAAAAGCTCTTTTTTTTTTCTTCTTTTTTTTTTTTTTTTTACTTCAGGTCTACAGAAATGTTTATATATCACCTTAAACCACAAAGCCTGATTTTGATTAGGCTGCGGGTACCACGGCGAGGTTATTATTCTAAGATAGCATCATGGAAAAACTTCAGTTATAACTTAATTAATTTAAACACTATCATTACTTCTGAATGGAAGCACTTTATCCCAGCAGAGGATCACCCCCGAATGACGACATCTGTGCAGAGGAATACCTACAGCTCTGGGGTTCAGCTAAGGTCTGCTGCCCAGGCTACTGCAGTAGCACTTGGGCTACACTGCTGCCTACAGGGCCCTATCTAAAATCGGGGTGTTTTGCTAACTTAGGGTTAAACAAAGCTCCAGTCCCAGCGTGGAGAAAACAGGCAAGGTAAGGACAGGAGGATAAGGGAGGAGCTGAACCCAGTTTCACTTTCTGTGGTTCTATCTATACACAATCAAATGCCCTGAAGCCAACAGAGAGGGGTTGGATTCAGAGCAGAGGGGCACATGGGGAGCAAGGGGTGCTGGTGGTGCCTGTGTGAGGGGTGCTAGGGAGTCAGTGGGCTGTGGGCATCCTGGGGACATCCCCTGTAGGATCCCCTCTGGTTTCTGCCCACCAGCTGAGAAACACGCCTGGTAGGTGGTTTAAACCATGCGACCTGCAGACTCAGTTTTGCAGCCACCACTGCCAGAACATCCACACAGACCATCCCCAAGGATGCTCCTTCTAAAGGTCTACAAAAGGGACCTCCCAAAGGCCTGCAGCACAAAGTTTCTGTCACCCCCAAGTGCCACTTCTAAAAATGACCCAAGGGATGGGGAGCATCTTTACCTCCCACAGCCTGCATTACACCCTGGCTTCATTCTCCAAGGGCAACCTCAGTATTCACACAGGGATGAACTGAAACATGATGTACATTTTCCATCAGCTCTGAAACAGTATTTCAGAAACACCCTCCTTTCCCTAAGACTTCACAATTTGGTTTATTGGGTTGTTTTGGTTTTGTTTTGGTTTGTTGGTTTTTTCACAAAATGCTTTTAACGAAAGAAATTTCATCCTATCCTAGTTTGCATTTTGGATTCGCTCAAAATTCACGTTCAAAACTTCAAAGCAAGCCATCTCCACAACCACTACCTCGGTAGGATTTTGATCAAAGCCATGGAAATTCCTGGTTCCACCCCGGAATAATGAACAGGTCCAGGTTTCATTTGAAACCCCGCTCCGAGGAGCTGACTTACCTACCCACCTGGTTTGCAAGAGCCACGCTGTCTTCACCTGACCCGAGAGCATCCCCTCACAGCAGAGCTCTCCTCCAACTGGCACGTGTCCATGCACCACAGTCCCCAGCCCCTCTGTGTGGGGGGCACCAAAGGTTCGCTGTCAACCTCCAGCTTACCAACCTTCTCCAAGTTCAGAGCGCTCCTCTCCGTGCCTTGAAGATCAAGGTTTTTTAGCAACTCACTAGCGAGCTGTGTTTGCCTAACGAGACCCTCCCACTGCTCTTTCATCCTCTGAAGGCTGGCCAATTTTCAGCTGCAGCCTGATGGTTGCCTGGGTTAACCTCGGCCGTGTTTCATGAGCTCAGAAAGCCCCGTGCACCTTTCAAGCAGCGTGTCTGATCACACTCCTCGGGCAGAAAATTAGAATGAGCTTCTCCAGATAAGTCTTCCAGGGGATGCCCAGCAGGCAGGTGGGGCAGGGGATCAGGTGCCATGGGCACACAGGAAAGGCAGCTCTGTTCCTTGCCTGCTGTGGGACCTCACAAACCTCTTTTCAAAGCAGTGACCCTTGTTCTGTTTGATAGAACCAAATAACCACACAATCATTTGGGCTGGAATAGTCCTTGAAGCTCATCAAGTCAAACCATTAACCCAGCACTGCCAGGGCACCACTGCCCCATGCCCCTCAGCACCACATCTCTAAAGGGGACTTGGAAACAGGGATCAAGGGGACTCCACCCCTGCCCTAGGCAGCTTTGGACAGCCCTGGAGAGGAAGAAATTGTGCCTAAAATCCAACCAGCCCTCCTGCAGACACCTCCGTGCCCCTCATTCCCAATCTGAAATGCAAAGTGCTTTTTCACCCACCTTGGTTTGTTGATACCCATTTACATTGGAAGAAATTGGACTGTAGATTAACAGGAATCAGATGAGAATCCAAATTTAAGAGTTTTTAAAGCTAAAGCAATAAAAACACTACGAACACAATCCTATTTTTCTTCATTTTGGAGTCATGCACATATGAAACCTCCTCTTCTGTGACTTCTTTCATGGTCTCCAGCAGAGACCTCCTCCAGACCACCTCAGCAGTAACAAAACACCCTCCTCACCACCAATTTTTGTCACTCCTTGGTGCATAAAGCAGGCACGTTGTCTCCTCGTGCCTCAAGGAGATGACTTCACAGGTGATTTTACAACCCACTTTGGTGTTCCCTGAGTAACAAATGATAATCCTCCTTACCCATCTTATTTCAGGGACGTTCTCAGTCTGTTCCAGCAGAGGTTCTGCTCCAGAGCAAGTGTTAGATCCAAACCTCATCTCTCTGAAACACCTGGAGACAGAGAAGATGCCACTGAGGTTACAGCTGGTTTGTACACCTGGCAGATTCCCCACTCCTCTGCCTTCCAGTGATGTGAGGATTTTTGTTCTGGAGCAAATTCTGCTACCACCACCATTCAAAAAATATTCCCCAATGTCACAGAGAGTGTTTTTCAAATATTAATTCACAGCATTTGTTTTAAGGGCATGTTTATAGATGTTGGAAGGAAGTCCAGATAAAGCTGCTGCATTGTGGCAATAGAAGAAATTAATTGTTTTAATAGGGAAGAAGTTGAAGATAATCTCTCAGCTCTGTTTCCTTTACTGGAGAAACCCCTTTGGTCACATCTGTGGCAGCAATACTGCCACTACTTCTGTTTATTTTTCTTCAGATGAAATTTGTTAACTCTGAAAGTAAAGTTGAAAATGAAGAAGCTAGTCCAAGTGCATGAGGCTATGCCAGCACATGCCCTTTTCCAGTCACCAGCACCTCAGTAGCAGGTGAAGTGATGATTTTTGCCTTTCTCCCTGGATTTCTGTGTTCCAGCTGCTGTAGCCACCACCTGCAAAGAGCAGCCTGGCATTGCCACGTGCCAGCCCCAGATACACCAGGGAGCTGCATAAAAAAGAGCATTTTAACTGGAAGGTAACTGGTAAAATTGCAACGCTGGTGGAAGCAGGATGGGCTCTGACAAGCAGAGGGAAACTCCTCGGAGGTGTCTTTTTGTCAGGCAGAAATCTAGGCGTGAAGAAATGATACAGCACAAATACAACATCACCTTCTGAAACCATCACGTAAAGCTGAAGGGAGATTTGAAATCCAGAGGCTGCTCTCAACCAGCATCGCTGTGACTCTCTGGTCTGATGCAGATGAGATTTCCCATCCCTGGCTGGCAGCCAGAGTTGTCCTTCTCAGGTTTCTTTTCTTTTCCAGCAGAGAGGGCTAGACAATTAGAGATACAGTTACTCTGACTGTTCAAACACTTGCAGGGGGACTGGCCAGACAAAACCAAGTCTCTGCTGCTGCTCGTCTAACAGACTAGACACTGGGGGCTTTTTCCTTGCAGCTTTGGGTGTGTTCGTGTTGATTTTTCTGGTCTGACCAAAAAGGAGCTCTCAGGGACATGCAGTATATTCCTCAGCCCTTTCCTAGCCCATCCTAGGCAGGGGGAGCACCTCAATAATTTGCTTTTCTCTTTTATTACTGAAATAAAATCCGTGAAATAACTGAGGTAGTGGAAGAGAGGTCGCCCTCCTGGCATTGCTGTGCAGGTGCTGCTGCCTTTGCAGGGGACACCTGTGTGCAGCAAACTCTGTAAACGCTTTTTAACTGGTCCCCAGGTAGCAGGGAGAAGGCAGCTGCTAAAGAGTGTTAATGGCAGGACAGCTACTTGGCTGCTAGCACTGGAACCAGCATGCTGCATGTGCAAGGGGTTGTAAACAGGAATGAATTTTCCTAAAAGATTTATAAGCAAAAATGTTTATTTTTGGAATATTAGCAAAATAAAAGGAGTTACAATGTTCCTTTAATTTCAAGTCAAAACATAACGACATGCAGCTTTTAAGAACGTTTATTTTACAGCTAAATCTCAAATTGAAACAAGGTGGCTTAGAAACAACTTCAGAAATACCAGGGATTTCTTCTAGATGTATATATAAAACACACTTGGGCTTTTTCTTTTTTTTTTTTTTTTCTTAATGTGGTAAAATTGGTCATGAAATCCCTCTTTGCATAAACCACACACCAGGTATGGGAGGCTTTTCTAGCTGCCAAGCCTGCCACTGATGGCAAACGTTTGGTGTGGGAGGGTAGCTCTAGGTGCGTGGAATGGGTTATTCACAAGCTAAGAAGACAAGATGCAAGTTTTCTGCTTCAAGGACAGGCACAGAAATGAAGACAGCTGGTTAATCCCAGCCTTCCCTCAGACACAGCCTTCCTCGGAGCGAGAGTGGGTCCTGCAGTGCCCAGAAAGTGCCCTCTTCTGGTGGGCACAGCCCTGGCATGGGCTCAGAGTGGGAATTCTGAACCCAGCTTAACACCAGCATCCGACTGGGTGTTGGAGCTGTTGGTCAAGAACCAAGTTCTCTTTGGAACATTCACCTTGGGATAGCAGGATGCAAACCCAGCGCAGAGCTCCAGCCTGGATGATGTGAGAGGCACTTCCCCTGCCCCTTGAAATGCCATCACTGCCTTTCAGGATCAACAGAGACCTTTGAAAATTCTGCCCGGACTTCAGCATGTTTCTCAAAGTCTCCTAAAGGCATTTTCTGCCATCCCTACCCCACCACCATGAGACGAGGAGTGTGCCACACCACGGAACAGGTCAGTTACCTGCACATTGTTCTGCACAGCTGCTCATCCTGAGCCTGATGCTGGGCTTGGCTTAAAGTCCTTAATTGCCTTTTTCACAGCTGGCAGCAGCAGCCTCGCACGTTGCCTCAAAGTGCGATGTGATAACTAGGCAGGGTGAGGAATCTTCCTTAAGTTTTGCTCCCTGGCAGTGCTTTGCCTTTGATCTTCTGCTCTCTTCTTTCCAGGCAGACTTCGAGCATTCCAGCAGGAGCTGAGGGTGGGCCTTGCATCAGCCTGGGGGGAAAGCTTTGTCCCGTGCCCCACGGCACTCTGCTCCCAGCCTCAACCTTCCCCTTGGGATTCACAAGCAGAGTGAGGTGCCTGTAGCCAGAGGAGCACGTACAGAGCATCTTCCAGATAGCACAGATCAGAGCAGCACATTCAAAGAGAAGCAGGAACAAAACAAACAAATAAGCAGGCTTTCAGTGATGCCTTTTCTTCATAAGCCTGATTGAAACCTCGTGTTCTGCTCTGCAGGTTCGGAAACCTGGTGGCACAATAAACATCTGGAACACCCTGAAGGAACCTGCAGCCCTTTCTCACCTGGGCTCCAGAGCTGTGTTATATACTAAACTAACAGTACACTTACTTCTGCTGATTTTTACTGGGAAGATGCAAAGAAGACCAGGGAGAGATGCTGGGAGGCAGCAGGCAGGGATGGATCTCAGGAATCATGTCCCTGCTGCATTGCTCACTGTGCTGGGCTTTCAGCAACACAGTGGGAGGAGGCACCTGCCCCGCGCTGGTGGGAGCCTTGAAATAAGCACAGAGTGGCCTGCCAGAGTCTTCATTCATCTCAGAGATTGCTCTTTTTCAAATAAAAACTGCTTAGCATGTTTCTCCCATGTCAGTTACTGTAACTTTGCCATTAGGTCTCTTTAAAAATTATTAACCTTGTACTTCCTGGCTTTGACTGGATGAAGAAATGCTGAAATAGCACGAAAAATCACTTCTTTCAAAACGTCTCCAGCCCAGCCAAAAGCTGTCTGCATATGAGAAATCTTGCAAGAAAATCTGTTCTCATCTTATTTCCAGCTGGGCTGCATCCAGTTCCAAAAGTACTTGCTGATGGTGTGGGAAAAGTGTCTGGGTATGGACATTTATTTGGTTCGAGCCCTGAATTCTGGATTGTGGATACAACCAACACTAGGAACAGAGAGATTTCTTAAGAAGCCACGCTGAAGAGGACAGCAGAAAGGGGAGGTGACTTGAGATGCTGTGCTCTCCACTCCTGCTCTGTCCAACATCTCCACTCCTGCTCTTCCCTCACCTCCATCCTCCTCCTGGCTACCCAAGGCAGCAGCTCACAGCCTTCAGGTGTTCAAAACATAAGAGAAAGGAGTATGGAAGGAAACCTCTGCCTGTGTTGGCACAGAACTCCTCTGCATCCTTCAAAATTCCTCCTGAAGCTCTCCTCTGCCACTAGACCCGGGAGGGGTCCCGGGGTGCTGGGGTTTTCCCATCTGCCATAGGTTTGCCCATCTTCCCTCACCTTTAACTTGGCAGCCTGAAGGAGGCTGTGCTTTCCTCCTCTGTTTTCACAACACTGAGGTTCTTATCTGTGGCTGGGGCTCCTTGATCCTATCAGCACACAAATAAAAACAGGTAATGATTTAAAGGCAAAGCCAAGCAAAACAGAAGGGCTCTGTTGTTTGGATTGCACGCAGCATTGAAAAAGTCATTATTTGACAGGAGCAGAAGTGACCCAATCGTGTTGTTGGGGTTTTGTTGTCTTTTTTTCTTTTTTTTTTTTTTTTTAAATGGCCATGTTATTCCTGGGTTTTTGTCAACACCCGTTGTCAGTTCTAATTCTCCCAACAGGCAGAAATCTGAGTGGAAATCCTGGCTCTGCTGCAGCCAAGTGCCAGATTTCCATCTACCTCAGTGGGCCTGGAATTCACCCGGTCACAACCTAGAGGAAGAATATTTGTAGTAGCAAACCAAATAAATATATCCGTGTTTTGCTATGAAAAAATCAATCTGAGACCTTTTTTTTTCCTGGCAAGAGCTGCACAGAGTGATACAACAGGAGATAGGGCAGAGCTGGGGACGGGAAATGACTGTGGGCACATTGGCAGGGCAGTGCTGGGCTCTGCCAATGGCCAAAGCAGAAAACACTTCTAAGAGCTGATAAAACACTCCAGGAAATAAAATAAAACAAATTAAGAAGACAAAACCCAGAAATAAAATAGAGCACACAATGAAAACACCTCAGCTGCAGTGTCCATGGGGTTGAGGGGAAGCAAAGAGAGGGAGAGCTACGTGCAGCGTGGCAGCCCCACATAAGGTGCCAGATGTTGCCCGTGGCAAGAGAGCATCTTGCAAGAGATCTTCAGAAATGTACATACATAATATTCACATTATGGCTGCCCAGTTCTTTATACTTTAAATAAAGTACAAATAATATAATAAATAGTAATATATAATAATATAATAACTTATAATCATTAAAAATATGATATTTTTAATATTAGGAAACCCAGTTTTAAAATTAAATAGAAGAATTAAATAAGAGCTCATGGAAAACATTTCCCTTTCCTCCTTCCTTTTTTATCTTCACAAGTTTCCTCAACTCAGACCAGCACCGTGTGATAATTTTAGCTGACATCCTGGTGGCAACAAGGGCTGTGGGGAGTACAGCCTACTACGCAGGTATCTGTGCTATTGCCTTCCTGATACAGGCAGCTAATTGAGCCGCCTTCTTTTAATTAAGAGAGGAAACGGGAGCAAGAATGAGTGGCACAAGCAAAACCATTTTGCGCCCGGAGCAAACAGGGCGCGATGTGCGGGGCTGGGGGGCTCAGGTGACTGTGCAGGGCTGGGAAGCTCCCTGGTGGGGACAGCCCCACAGCTCAGAGCCTTTCTGTCAGCTGGAGCAAAGAGAAGCCTTTTCCAGTTGAAGGGCCCCAGTACACAACATCATGGACACTCAGATACAGAAATAAACAGTTGCCAAGGGCGGAATGGAAGGGGGAACACAAATGAAGTGTGAGCTAACGGGGAATAGCTGAATCCAAAAAGCCCATGCTCTAAAAAAAAATAATAGTCCAACATAGGAAGAGACACTGTTCAAAGCCATTGCTGTTCCTTTCCCTTTCACTTTTTGCTTAGATATTTTACCCTCGATTTGGTTGTTTTCTTTTCCTCTATTAGTCCTTAGGGAGCAATGAAGGCATATCCCTGGCAGTTGAGGTTTTTTGCAGGATAAATGGATGAGTAAAGCTGTTTCTTTAGGCAGCCAGAACCACCCTTTGTGTGGCCTCAGATAGTGTTTGTAAGAAATTGTATTTACAACAGAGACAAATTTCCAACCGACAAGAAAATAAAGACCCTCTCATGTTACCAGTCCTTCTGCTGAAGTCCCCCAGCCCCACATACACCATCAAAACTTCTATAAGCATCATGCTATTTTAATATACACACTAGTTGCTCAAGCTGCTGTATCAGTGAAAGAGAAGGATGTTGTAAAACACATCAAATCAGAGCCCCTTGCGTGTGGCAAAGCCTTACATGTGAAGCCCATGTGACAAAGTGTAGAAAGAAATTATCTTAAACTAACACAACACTGGAACTGGGCTCAAAAAAAAAAAAAAAAAAGCCTTAAAACTACCCAGCAGTTTTATCATAAGGCCCCTGTAAATTCAGAAGCTGTGAGTCATTTTGCACAGTGCTCGTGCTGTGCTTGCGTGCAAAGAATGCAACGTAACACACGAGTACGTGAATCCGTGACATGCAAGATAAGGGAACAGCCAGAGGACTGCTGACCAAACAGGGTTTTGAGAACATTTTTTTGATATCAGACACCATAATGATAGGCAAGGGACCAATGTACGAAGAGAAGATAGTTAATGTCTTAGAAGCATCAATATTTTATTAAGCTATAGCTTAGATAAAAGCTCGTTCTCAACTGGTTTGTGAACAAAACCCAGTTTGCCCCAGTATCACCACCTGCAAGCCATGGCAGAGGGAGCATGGCATTTCCAAAGACCTTGTAAATAACTTGGTTACTCAAATATTCTCCAAGCAATGCTTGTCTTGGCCTTTATTTGGTTGTTTGGGTTTTTTTTTAATTTATCTTGTTGATAAAAACACCCCAGCACAACGTGGCTGTGCTGGGGCTGCTAAAGGGGCTGGAAAGCCTTTGCACAGACTTTTTTTTTTCACAATACGTTTTGTTTAGGAGACAGGATTACCTGGCAATACATTCCAATTTCTTACCCAATTCAAGGACATTTCTTACCTGTAGAATGCTGAGGAGATAAAGAAGATAAAAGAGAGTAAAAGTGGGAGTATAAATAAGAGAGGACCTCTTAGGGAATGTGTTGAGTGGGAATCCTCTAGCTAGCACAAACCAAGTCCCAGCTACTGCTGCTACTGTTTTTCACAGGCAACAGAAATTCACCTCATCCACAGACAGGCAGAGAAAGAGAACAGATGATAATTTTCTAAATAAGAGGGAAAGTAACTCAAACCACTCACTTTCCCCCTCGTTCTGCACACTGCAGAACGACAACTGTCCCCGTGTCATCCTGTCAGTGCTGCTGCTGGTGTGTACACAAACACATCTGGCTTCTTTATTTATTCAGTCATCAGAATTCCAAGTCTGCACGCTAGTCATAATTATGCCCTCCAAAGAGGCAGGCACCTGCCATTTACTCTACCTTTTTTTCAATTACATCTAATTGAAGGCTTGAGCTCAAACAGAGGAAGGGAGACAAGAGTTCTTCAGACTGTCTAAACACTTTCTGGTGAATAGGAGAAGAGAGGTTTCCTGCCACAGCCCTCCAACATGACTGGCATAATAAAGCACCACATGATGAGGCACATTCCCTTCCTCTAAACACCCCCTGCACCATGAAGAGCCTTTAACAAGGATGATGGCTGGCAGCCAGAGGAAAAGCCCCCTCACCCCATCCCCCCCATCACGGCTGGAGCAATGCTCTGAGCCTGTTTCTTGAGCATGAGAACTTGTCCTGGGCAACTCCTTTCAGGAGGACACAGAGGATGGAGGGCAGCATGTCAGAAGTGGCACAAAAAAGCAGTCCTGGGGGAACAGAGTTTGTGTGTGATCATACAGCTGAGAACTGAGAGCAGATTATCCTCCCTGGGTACAGCTGTAAACACCTTGGCAGCAAGAACCTGATAGGCACTGAGAAAGAGTAGCCTTCTAGGAACTGAAGAACCTGGGTAAAAGCCCAGCTGGCTCCACTTATATAAGGGATGTAATTAGGCTTAGGAGAGAGGATGAGTTCAGCCTGTGTGATCTGCATTGAGAATAAGTCCCTCAGAGCATTTTTGTGAAGGTACTTGTGTGTTCACACGTGTCTTGGGGCTTTCCCTTCCCTCGGGCAGTGTGGCTCAAGTTTCCATTGGAAGGGTGTCACTTGGAGAGAGGATGGGAAGAGATGAAGAAAGGAATCCTTGTACTGATGTGATGTGATAGCAGAAGGTGACTGTATTGGTCGGTCCCTGAAATTCAGAGGCAAGAAAAAATAGCTAATATATTGCTAGCAAACTAGAGTAATTATGCTAGAACCAAAATGGCCAAGGGGAAAAGGTCTCAGATCTGTTATGAGGAGAACCAGAGATAAGTTGTGTAACATGTGCATAGGAAAAGTAGTTCACAATGTAACAGACCATGATCCCATCAGTGATACATCCACAAAGATTCACCAGTATCATCCTTCAGTTCCTTTATAACCAAAGCTACAATGCTCTTTGCAGTCTGAGCAGAGGATATTACTACATCAGCCCCATTAACAGCTTCCTAAGTGCAGAGGGAACCTCTAATGATTATAGGTCCAATTTAAAAGACAATGGATGATGAGAGACATTTTCCCGCTGAACACTCTGTACATCAAAATCTAAGCTAGAGGAATGAAATGTAAACACTATAATGGAGTTGTCCTGGCTGTACAGAAGTCTGAAGGAGTAAAAAATGCTTTTGAGTGACCACATGGAAGAATTCCTTAGGGTTACTTATGTGCCTAACCAGAAGCAGGTGCAAGACCTGCAAGTCTTGGTTTTTGTAGCTAAATTAATCTCAGAGATCACTAGTAAAAAAAAATCACAAAATTGGTGACCTTAATGGTGTGACTTGAGTCATTTGGCTTCCTGGGTTCCCTGTTCATTCCAGGAAGCTGCGGTGTGATTTCACTCACCACATGTCATGGTTTGCCTGCAGGTCTGAGGGGATACACACACACAAGACACATGCCTGGGAGTCTCTCCACCTTGGAAGCATCATCCTCCCTTTCCACTGCAGTTTATAAACCTGACACTAACAATAAAGGCACTTTCTTCTCTTCTCTCACTGCCATGAGCCAAAAGTCTTGCTGTTTGACAGCATAGATTAACACTGAGCTCAGGGAGACTGAGAAGCTCCACTTGAGTCTTTCTTTCTCTGCCAAAGACCTGAGCACTAATCCTGTTTAAGATCTGGGGAGGGAGCAAAACTAAACCAAGCCAAAGTGTGCTTAGGTAGATGACAACTGATCTGGGTGAGGAAACCAAGCCAGAGGGCACATCACTGGCCGAGGAACATGGGGTGGCTGCAGCAAGTGTGGGGCTCTGCAGGTGAATTCCTCTCACCACACTGAGAACAGATTTCAGAGCTGGATGCACAAATGCACAGGCCCCGTGCAAAGCAAGTTCTTGCATTTGCAGTGACAAACAGAAGTAGTAAATGACCTGTTGTGATGGTGTCTTTTATTAGACTTCATTTCATCCGTGCACAGCAAATGCAGCTCCCAGCAACTAAGCACTAATGAAAATCAAAACTAACTTCTGCAGTACTGCACTGAACACGCTGCTACTTACACTGCACCTTACCCTGTGGTGGCATCCACTGCTTCCCTGTTCTTTTTATTTCATACTCACTGTTATTTCTCTGTAGTTTCTTGCTCATTTGCTTCAAAACATGAGGATAATGAACAGCATTTGTGGTTTGCCTGCTGTGCTGCTTGGCCTTTTTACTGCTCGTTCCCAAGAGGGCCACCCTGTTCATTCTTTTCATACATGTGCAATTGAGAGCTCCAATTTTCTTATACAACATGATGCAATTAACAGTAAGAGTTTTTTTAAAAGGCCAAACAGCCTCCCAGACTTTCTGAATGGAAAGTGAGGAAAGTGAGGCTATATTTCTACAGTGCAAGCAGAAGGCAGGCAGGGCAAATTGAACCACAATCTCCAAAGCATGTTTTTGCTCCCAGAACTGAACAAAAACCTTCCACACATAAGAAGAGGGGAAGCAAAGTGAGGTACTTAGAGCATCCTGAGGCTGCCCCAGAGCTCACTGGGGACTCTGCCATGAGGCAGCTTAAGAAGCATCCTGATGTATCTACACCCAACAGCACTGCTTAGGAAGGTTGATGCATCAGCCCTGTCAGCACTGCACTGACATAACCACAGTTTCCCCTTCCTAGAAGGGTTCTCTCTTCCCTCCCATCACCCCTTAGCATTGCTTCAGATTTCACTTGCTCCCTTGAGCTTTTGTTTCAAGGGTGGCACAAAACATTCCCCAGCTGGTACTGCCACTCCAGGCGTGGTGAGACGGTGCCACATGTGAGAGGAATGGGCTGCAGACGTTCCCTGCTGCAAAAGGCAGGTTTGTTTTTTCTAGAAAGGTTTCATTTGTTCTAGCAGGTGTGCCTGATACCTCCTGCATAATGATAAGCCCACACACATTCTTCATGCAAATAGTGACCCAACAGTTGCTCTTGGTTGCTTCAAGTAGTAAGTGCATGTAACAACCTGCACTTAGAGATACACGCGTGTTTGCCCAGCAGTGCACAGTGCCAAGGGAGGGACACCCAGTGCTGCTGGAGCAGAGGTGCTGTGACACAGCCAACAAGGTCAGAACTGGCTCAAAGGGTCAGAAAAGCTCTTCAGAGATAACGGGAGACTGATAAATCTTATCTTTCTCCTCCCATCTGCGACCAGATAGTATTTTTCTCGTGTGTGTTATTTGAAATGCCTCACCTAGCTCAGCTATTCCTGTCCCAAAAAGGGTTCAGGAGCTACCTGAAGTGTAAAAAGTTAACAGCTCTCAGCAGGACATGTCAGGAACCTGAAGGAATCGAAGGAACACACCTTGTAGTGTCACAAGGTTTATCAATTCAGACCTGCCTTCCAATGGGCCCACTCCTCACTTGGGGACCTACCTGTGCTCCGTTTACCTGCCTTGGAAACTCTGGCTTGGCCAGCAGAGAGCTTCTCTGGTCCCAGACCACACGCTCATCTAACTTTCTCTTTCCTTAAACCCTCCAACCTATTTAATCTTGCACTGGGATGGACTGAAGTGCTGACACCACTCACCACCAAGCTCTAACTGGAACTGTAACCCCCTGAGGACCAAGACTCTGATAAGCTCTCCAGACCTCCTGACCCACCAGACGGTTTTTGACACTTTCAGGACAGCCAAGCACACAGCTTTAAAAGGTGCAAGCCACCTACAGCATCATTTTTAAGTTTCCAGGTTTGGCTTTGCACTGGGACATACTGGGAGCACCCGATCAGCAGAAAGGTGTTTGCAGAGGTTGGCAGCCCAGCATGGAGACGTGGTGCCTGGGTGAACACCCAGCCCAGCAGCTCCAGTCCTGATCCTCCCTGCCCAAGCTCTGCTCCTGGGCTGTAACTGCTCTATTCAGGAAGCTCTAAGTGGAAGCCATGGATGTTCCCACCCCAGGACTGGGATATCATCCCTGTGGGAGTCTGATTTCAGTGGGGTCAGGATTTAATCTCATCATATATTTACCCCTCTAAAACCTGCAAAGCTGCACAGACACTGATAACCAGCTGACTAATCGTGGTTCATGCAGAGAGCTCCTGTGAACCATCTGACTCCCACTACAAGACAGAAAATATTTTATGCTCACTTGGGTATAACTACAGTGAGTGGTAAATAAGCCACATACAGCAAGAACATCCAGAGAGGTTTCTGGTGTTGCCTGGGGCACATTCTGACCTCCACATCTTCTAATCTCTCAAATGTATGAGTTCTGTCTTTCTCTGCGAGTAGCTTCATTCATTTAACAGAACTCAGTTTTAGAAAGAGCCCTCGAATCTGTCTCAATGCGACTAAGAAAACAGCTAATAATTGTCATCATGCTTATCTGATTGGCATTTTAGCTTGAGTTCCTACTAATAAAGAACTATTTGAGATTTTAACAGAAATGTAAATGTTGAAGTTTCACAGGTCATTGAGTTTTATAATATTGAGTCATTGGGCTATTATACATTGATTGAGCAAATAGCAAGCGGTGTGACTCGCCAAAGAGCATTGCTCAAATATTGACTAGGAATTGATGACAGTCGGCTACTCTCCAAGGACTGCAAAAGTTAACAGGAAATTTTTTACCCAGGGCAACTGCAAGCTCCTGTCTTAAGACAGTTTGGCTGGCTTCTTTTTGTTGCCATCTTTTCTAGTCTCTGCTGCTAAATCCAAGCAATCTTATCATAAACGGAGATGTACTTGATCTAAACGCTTCCATTTCTGTCAGTTTGCCAGCTTATCTCACTCATTTCTTAATTCCAGCAATCAGCACTGCTCTCTTCAATTAGCCATGTATATGAAACGAGCAGGAATGCAGATACACGCGGCGTACGTGGTCCCTACGCAGGCGCTTTATCGTGTGCAAGGAACGTTAAGTTACGAGCTCTGAGTGTGACCCTTCTCTGTTTCCCCTCTCCAAAGTCACCAGCTTGATCCCAATGCCCTTCTGCAGAGCACAGCAATTCTGCTCTGAGAGGAGAACAGCACTCCCCTCCTCAGACGACCCTCCCAGAGCCCTCTCTGGTTTGAGGCTCACGGGGTCTGCAGCACGGGTTAGGAACTGAGCTAATCCCTGGATTTCCCATGAGCCTAAAGAAAAGCAGCCCAGCCACACTGGGGTCCACCGTGCCACTCTTCCCAGCCACTGCTACACCACCAGGTAAACAAAAGCATCACCTCCAGAGCCAGCCACACCAATGCCTGGGGAAGCCTTCAGTCACCAGCGAGCACTCAGAGTCACAGACACTGTAAATAAATACCTGCCAGCACCCAGGTTGGGAACACTGCACTGCTGGCCGTGATGGGAAATGCCAAACGTTGGTTCTCATACTCCCAGAGGTTTGCATTCCCATCCTTATTTGCCAGCCAGCACTGGGATCGTGCTCTGCTTCTGCTCTAGGAGCAGCAGCATCCCAGGAACAGCTTTTGCAGTTTCCTGCCAGCAGAGGATACCCAGGACCAGCCCTTCCCCTGGCCCTGCAGCCTTGAGCCCACACCAGTTCCCTGGGTGCAGGACCCAGCCCCTGGGTGACACAGAGCTGCTCTCCAGCCCCTGCCACCCACGCTCCAGCAGCAGGGCTGTTTGCACTGCTGGGCTTTGGGCATCAGTGGTTTTAAAACACTAAGAACATTTCTCCTGACACAGGCTCGTGATGGATAGATCAATAGCTTCTTGAATTCTCATATCCTTTTCAAATTACTACCCCAGATATATACCTGAGTAGGCCATCTTATCTGATAACTTAAGCAAGCAACCTGTCTACACTTTAATTGTTATTGAGGATTAATGTTGTTTATAAAATGAAATCAATACAATCTCTATTGCTTATTAACTGAAACATTCTAGGCTCTGCACTGTTTGCTTTGCTTTTCAATTAGTTTCTATTATTTTCCCTATTAGCTCTTAACAAATAGCTGTAGAAATAAACTTAATGGTTGTGAAACTGTTATCAGAGTCAACAAAGCCCCTTAATGGAAAGTCTTGTATATTTAAATGTAAAAAAGAATCCACTGTTTAATCATTTGACATTATGAGATAAGTTTATTACTATACATCTGTTCTGTGCTGGGCCATGATTATTTTTTTTTTAAGCCGAGCAATTAAGAGTTCTGAAGGGTTCCCTGAGGTTCAGGTGTCAGAACTGTTGTTTGCCACATGGAAGATGGGCAAATTCCAGTCGGCCTTTGGTAAAAAATAGCAAAGCATTGGGCAGAAAGGGATGGGATCACTGGGACCACTGGCATCGAAGCCACATGGCACAAATCCTGCGTGTCCCTGCAAAACCAACCCAACCCAACCTGCTTGGTGCAAGCAGAGAGCTGGGAAAAACACAAGACAGGGTTGAATCAGACCCAGGAAACTAAGAAACCTTGGGATGTGAGCAAGTAACTCCCCCCAGACTGCCACTGTGCTCCCGGGAACGTGCTCAGAGTCAGTGCCCAAAGGCACCACTGGCACAGCCTGGCCTGGGAAACCTCCCCTGAGCTCAAAGCAGGCAGTGCAGATGCATTCCAGGCTGGGGCGAGGCAAAGGGTTATGAAACTCAGGGTGTCATTTCTTTCACGAAAGTTTGCTGGCTTTTTATAATCAAATGTCAATTGTCTGTAATTGTGGCAGGCAGTGGAAAATCCCTGCTGAGGACACGTTCTGCCACTCGCTGGTGAGGCAGCCACCCTGCAAAAGGAGGTTTGACATGTAAGCGGGTCCAGGAGTGTAATTCACACCTGTTTATTTTGATTTATTTATTTTTCTTCTTAGGGATTTGCTGGAAGGAAGCCATCCTATATTTTAAAAAAAAAAAGTTCTATGCAGAAATACCCTTTCCACTCAGTTCATTTAGCAATATAATTAGCAATTCATAACACTGTCTGCTTTGATGGCCTCTGTCCTGACTCAGCTTCACACACACAGGTGAATTTTGCAGTGATCTTGCCAGACACAAATGCAGGGGTGATCTCAAGAGTGAGGATCAGATCACAGAGCACAAGTTCAGCTCACCCCAGGAGCTGCTGCAAGACAATATTCTCTGACAGGGAGCTGACATTCAGAAATTCAAAATTAAGTAATAATCTACTTAAATCCAGAAAGGGTTATTGCTCTGCTTGAGAGGCGAGGAATAACATTTGGTGCAAGGACTCCGAATGACCCAGTGTTGGGCTGCATGGGGCAGAGAAAATCACCCAGCATTTTAATATTTTTATTTTCTTTCCTTTTAAATTAAGCAAATTAGTAGATTTTATATATTTTTTTACCCAGCATAAGCTAAAAGCCTCACCTGGCTTAAAAAAAAAAAAAAAAAAAGCCCTCAAAATGTTTTTTTTGTCGGTC
>JANHGL010024726.1:72350-87086 GCA_024611195.1 Ceyx melanurus | reverse complement strand
GGAGGATGGAGCCAGACTCTTCTCAGTGTCATCCAGTGACAGGACAAGAGACAATGGGAGCAAGTTGGAGCACAAGAAGTTTAGAGTAAACACAAGAAAGAACTTTTTCACCATGAGGGTGACAGAGCTCTGGAACGGGGTGCCCAGGGAGGTTGTGGAGTTTCCATCTCTGGAGATATTCCAGACCCACCTGGATCTGTTCCTGGGTGACTTGGTCTAGGTGATCCTGCTCAGGCAGGGGGGTTGGACTAGAGGATCATCTAATCTTCCAACCCCTAACATTCTTTGATTCTGTGATGTTACAATATTGTACATATTCATGGCAATGCTGGGATCAGTTTTTCCTATTCCTTCTTTTACTTTAAAATATTTTTACATATGATACAGAGAAATCAATTATAAGCAGCTGAGGAACTGCTTATTATTATTTGTTGCATGCAGTCTGGCTCAGGGGTCCTACTAGGAGCTCGAGGCTCTTGTGATGCTAGTTGTCATATATGTATGCAAATAGTGATAAACTGGTTTCTGCTCTGAAGAGCTTAGAACTTGCTAAATAAATTATTAAATAAATGTGAGGCTCTCTCTACATTGTATCACTGATCTGTGAAGTCTCATGTTGGGGAGAGGTTCCCACAACTGGCTTTCCCACACTCCCTCAAGAGCTCTGCGCCCTGTCATCTGCTTGCAGAGCTTCACACCAACATCTCTGCTGTGATCTGCCCATTGTTGATCAGTGGTGGAAAGCACTGAGGTGCAAGAATGAAAGCTGTACTGACTGCAGAGCCATGTGGAGATCAGCAGTGTGCTGTCCGACAGGGACCTGCACTCAGAGGAAGATGGGGGTAGAAGGTGCTGCTCTGCTGGGCCATCCCCACCATCATGCTGCTGTGGCATGATCTGATGCAGAGGGCTGCAGGCACGGGAAAAGGAATAAACCAAGAGATCTCTGCACAAAAGTATAGGATAGGAGATGTCTTAAAAGATATGAAAGCCCAGAAGGGTTGTTGGGTTTTGAGGACAAACACTTTGTGTAAAAAAATGTTTATTTGTTTTTAAAAGTTGCTGGAGCTAAATTGATGCTTTAGGGACTGTATGTTGAAATCCAGTATATCTCAAGTGAATTATTACTGCTTATCATTACTTGCTTCATTAATGGTTACAAATTCCTTTGAAATCCCCAGATGATTCCTGAGGAATAAACTAGTAATGTTCTGCATTGCAAACCCCTTTAGTTTCCAAGACATAAATCGTTTACTAATGACCTGCAGCTGAACCTGAGGAGAGGTTACCTGGGGCAGTCTGCAGACTGTTGGGGTGGATCTGCAGTCTGGCAGACCTTTTTTTTGTTTGTTTACTTAGAATGACCTTTTTTTTTTTTTCTTCTTTTTTTTTTTCTTTTTTCTTTTTAATTTCTATTTCAACTGTTTCAGTCTTATGTCTGGGCTTGCAAGGTCCAAGTCATCTATACTTGAAGATACTATATTTGAAGGAAAATCTCTCCAACTTTAAAGGAGAAAGAGTGCAAGGAGGTAACTCCCTTGAGGACACTGGTTTAATTAATGGATTTCAAAAGCAGGTCTAGGGGAAAATTGGAAAAAAAGGGGTAACAGTAGCCAGCAAATAGGTGTGATAAAATTATTTCTGGAGGTGAAAATTTTCTCTGTTTCTCACTGTCAGGGAGAGCAAGGGTAGGCTGGTCTGCAAGGGAAAGGGAGTTGGGAGCTCAGGACAATGCAGAAGAGGTGGTACAGCAGTCTCACTGACCATAGCACCAAGGTGAGCAGACAGGGTCAGATGAGAGTCCAAGAAGGTGCTCAGCACTGGGGCAAGTCCCAGTCAATCCAGGGAGCCAAGTCTGAAGGTCCAGATCAGAGAAATACAAGACTGGATGTAGACATATCTGTGATGTAGGTGTGGTGTAACTTTGATAAGGACAAAGAGAAAAACATTCAGCTTCAAAGAAGCATGCAAAGATGGGGAGAGCATCTGCAGACATCTGCTGATTGCCTTCACGCATGTCACCTTGAGCCCAAAAAACCAAAGCCCTCAGATTAACAAACCAAATGACTGTCCAGGGGCCAGGGTTTTGCCAAAGGTCAGCAGAAATGCCCAAGTAATCCCTATCTCACTGCTGCCAAAGCTTCTAGTAAACCCAGTCATCATGAATTATGTGCAAATTGAAAGGGAACAAGATTATAGTAATCAACTCACAGGTCCCTATAGTTTCTTAGTGCTTCAGTCACACAATTCAAATACATGACTCAGTTGTGTAAAATGTGCACAGTTTAAGTCTATTGAACAAATTTTAAATTGACGCAAAATACTGCTTCTCCCTGCATTTCTAGATCTGTCCTGCTCTGTGTCACTGTTTAGGGTCAGGATGGCCCCTTAGACATATAACAGATGCTCTCTGTTAAAACCCCGTCCCTACCCAAAGGGGAATAAAAAGGGAATAAGGGAGAGAGACTTAGCAATTTGAGAAAGAAATTAGAACAGCTTTAATGAAAATTAAAATAATAATAAAAATGGAATGTATACAAAAGTAATATGAAAACCAACCCCCTGATGGAAATAACATCACCGTCACCACTGATGTTGTGGAGCAGGCACTGGGATGGTCCGTCAGGGGGGTCAGACTCAATGATCTTCAGAGATCCCTTCCAATCACTAACATTCTGTGATTTGCTGGAACCACAACCGTTTTTGGAGATCTGGTTTATATGCAGGTTGCAGGCTTTACTACAGCTACAAACAGACTTCAGAGTGTAAAGGCTTATCTTTAAAAAATGAAGCAATGTCTTCCTTGTGGGGAAAAAAAATACAGCACTCCCAGAAAATTTACTTAAGCAAAGCTTGCTGCTTCTGTATATACATATATAAAGGAAATTACTAAATAAAATGCGATGTCAGGAAAGTGAACAGAAGGTTTTGCCCAAAGTGACTTAATGGCATTTTGTATTGAATGAATGATGCGCTCTGGGGCTCTAACCCTAAAAAATTACATAGATACTCTGAAGTAAGACAGTTTTAGAAATCTGGATGGAGAGAAAATGCAGAGATCTATAGATTGAAACACAGTGGCTCCCACAATCATCCCAGTGCCACTGATCCTGACATATACTGTATTGCTTTTCTCTCAAAGAAACAGCATCTTGCAGCAACTGCAAAGAGGTCTAGTGAAAGGCAGAAGATGAAGGTGTGAAACTGATGTTTTGATGTGCACTTCTAATACCATTACTTTGGACAGAACTCTCATTTAAAACAGAAAGTCCAAGCGTCTCTTTTGATTATGACAATCCCCTATCCTATCTGTATCTCTTTTTAGGCAGCTTTTACACACTATTTATAGAGTGCATACATTACTTGGGACCTCATCAATAATAAAGCATCCAACTACTGTTGCTTATCTGCCAGTTGCCGGAGGAGGAGAAAGAACGAGGCAGAGACTATTTTCTTCTTCTTCTGCCTGGAATTTTCCTTCTTGCTGTGACCTTGGTAGCAGCTGTTTGTAAAACAGAAGAGAGATGTTTTGACTATGGGTGTTGTGGCACCCCATCCAATCACCCCAGGGGGTGGCTGGCTTCTTGTACAATTACCTTGAGGTTAAAAGAGTATAAAAAGAGCTGTAAATTAATAAATAAAGGATTCTTGGCATCTTGGTGAAGAACATCGTCTCTTTCTCACTCTTTCTCCTCCTCCGGCAACTGGCAGATAAGCAACACTACCCAGAGACCTTGGAGAAGGTTGTTTGCAGGACAACAAAGATTCACTGGGGATGAGTGCTCAAGTAGTCACATGTACGAAGAGGTGCTCTTTTCTGCATGATTAAATAGTCCCCAAGGGTCTTCCACAATTATTACTGGCTTGACTTCTCTCCAAATGCACAGTAATCCCCATCACAAGGGAACTGCTGAAGCAGACACCCAGAAAGGGTACGAATTACGGATTCCCTTCTAAAAAAAGTATTTAACCTCTGCTGGAACCCCTGCAGACACTCCTGGAAGTCCTTTCCCTACAAGAATTTATTTAATTAAGAGAACTTCTTCAGTTTAACTGAGAAGACAGATCCACAGCCCAGTGTTTTATAAAAGCTCCTTTGACATTTACTGTCATGGAAATTTTGGCATTGTTAGGTAGCTGAAGGGTTTCTTGCACCACCAGCACTCTGAACTTAGGCAGCAGTGGGACTGCACCTGGAGGTGTGTAGGATGTTTCTCTTGTAGGTGCTTCATGTGCTGCTCAACTCAGTGGGAGTTGAGTCACCAGTGCTCCTGTGAGCAACTAGGGCACCATCAGGGGTGGATGCTGTCCTCCATCCCTTCCCAAGCAGGTGGCTGGGACTCCAGCTAGGCATCTGGTCTGCAAACAGTGATGGGCTCTGAGCTAGCAAAGGCTTTCACAGAGGACTGTGGGCACTGGCACTATTTGATATGTTTTCTGCAAAAGATTTTTACTTTTACGCAACTTATTTCCAGTCTGTACCTAGTATCTAGACCTGAAAGTTTCATGGACTTCAGTTCCACCTCTTTTTCATGCCAAATCCTCTCTAAATTTATATCCTAAATGGGTTTAGCAGCTTGAGCTGTGCCCTACCTGTGACACTACATCCCACCTTTCCAAGGAGCTTCTGTGAATTGTATAGGTTTACTATGCCACTGTACAAGGATATAGAACACTTACAGGTCGTGTCATTAATGGACTTTAACAATTAATTTTTCCTTCTATTCCTTTCTGTCCTCATTTCCTTTTTTATTTCCTGTGTGAGTGAGCGTGGTTCCCCATTTGCTCTGCAGCTGTAAACATGGAATAACTCAGTAGTGACTAGGTGATTAAACCATTAAGCATTGTTTTTATATTTAATGGAACTATGAAGATAAAACTATATGAGCCTTAGTATGTGGTACTGTATGCACAGAATATGCAAGCATAATTGTGGAGGACCATAGTTATTTCATGGAAAGGTTTCAGTGGAAATATTAATGGAATGAACACTACAATCAAAAAGAAGGATAGAAATGTCAAAACATTTTTTTTTTTTTTTTAAAGAGAAATTCATCTCTCTCTGACCATGATTCTGGAAACATTTTAATTAAACCTAGCAACTTTTAATATCTGCCCTTTATCCCAACCCTTTCAGACAACACAAAGAGAATTGTAATTACTGACAGATTTGAAGTCTAAGAGATCAAAAATATGAATCACAGAATCAGAGAATGTTAGGGATTGGAAAGGACCTAAAAAGATCCTCTAGTCCAACCACCCTGCCAGAGCAGGATTGCCTAGTCAGGTCACACATGAACATGATATTTCTGGTGGTGTAGAACAAACATGAAAGAAGAGTATTTGGAGGAATACTTATATATATATTTCTCTGACATGCAATTCTATGAATTCTGCTGCTTTCTTTTTGGTAAATCTCCTTCTGAGAATGAATGGAGTGACTCTTGAGGAACATACTATATGCCAGCAATTTGTAATATTGTCCCTGTATTGTGCTCTTATCAGCCAATCAGCCAGTGAGGGACCTTGAAATATTCCAGTCAGTTATTAGATAAAAAAACATACTCCAATTTCACCTTTTTTCCTATATCCTGTCTCTTCTGTGTTTTTAAAGATAGAGGTTTATTATTACATTTAAAAATGAAATTTGCAAATAACTCTTGAAACAAATTCTGTTTCTCACTTCCCCCTTTCCCAAACGTCTCTGTTTATATGCAAGAGTGGGTCACACTGCTCAGCTGGATAAGTCTCCAGCTAGTCATGCCATGGCTAATTTTTTTTTAATTTTTTTGTCCCATGTAGTCATCAAAGATCTTCAGAAGTAATTTAGGTCTCTTTCTTCCTACTGAAATATACATGATCTTTCTTGTAGATGTGTGAACACATAGCCCTGGTATGCCCCAGGTGAACTTCCAGACAAGTTGCTGTGAATTATGATGCCTGATTCAAATGTGTGGAGGTTACCAATGACATGGAAATATATGTAGGAACTCTTAAATACTTGCATTTCTAATGGAGCCTCCCTTCCAATTACAGGCAGTACACTTCTGTCTGGTATTTAGAGGTATCAGAAATGTTAAAATTGTTGTGTCCTGTCTATAGATTTTGGATTCCATCTGACACAGAATGCATAAATCCACCTACATTTTCAATGCAATATCTCTAACTTTTCAATGCAATGTTTTCTTCCTGTGGTTTAATTAATGTTAAAATGCTATTGTGGCATTTTTTTTGAATGCATACTTCACAAACTGATATTGTACATGTGCCATCACTGGCACCAGTACAATAAAAGAAGTGTTTGGAATTAAGTGATGACTCAGAGAACACTGATAATTTTTAATTTGTTAACTAATGACTTGTTCAGTTACAAAACTTTATCTGAAATTCACCTGAGAGACTTTTGTGCTTCCTGGATGAAACTAAAATCTGAAATGATGCTTTTCAATTATAAATCAATCTGTTATGAAAACAGCAGATTACTTCAGTAAAGTGGCAAGTGTTATCCACATCCTGTGGGTGTGATTGGCTTTACAGAGGGTGTCTGGAGTTGATTCCCTCTCTCATGCTTATGCACAGTCTGTGAATAACAATGGCAATCAGAGTGACAGAGGAGGAACTCTTGTAGTGTACATAATAAACAAATGTTCTGTTGAACTCAAAATGGTATTCACCAATTAATTATTATTCACCAATTAAGAAGCAAGGTCAGAGGAAGAAATAACACCAAGGCTGAGAGGGGTATAGACAAAAATTTATCTTTTATGCTCTGCTAGAAAGAATTTGGTGAAAAGAACCTGATTTTGTGTGAGAGCTAAATACCTACTGTTATTTTCTCTTCAAGACTTGATTATAAGCATGAATGAGAAGATTTATTTTAAGGGCTTTTGATTGATTGGGCTGGGGGTGGGAGGAGGTGCAACCTGTTTTAGAGAGTGAAATGCAAGACTGATACAGTTATTAATAAGCATTTGTGGTTGCATAAGCTCAGAACAGTAGCTGATGTCATGAAGACCACTCTGTGCTAGGTGCCCCACAAGTGTACAGGGGAATCACAACCCCTGCTTTGAAGAACTGACCTCAGAAATGAATTGTCCACTTATGTTTCTCTAACTTGAGCTTAGGTTGCCCAGTTGGGCAACTAGGTACCTTCCCTATCATCACCAGGTCTCTTAACACTGCTATGTCCAGTTTACATGACTCTGCATCTAAGGGTTCATACAGCTGTAAGGTCTCAATATTTTGAACAATCGTAGAACATGCCCATGCTGTTTGTAGGAGCCCTTGCCATAGCAGAGATTGTGTTTATGTTGGTTGTCCCAAAGTAGTTTCAGGCCAGCTAGGTGTGGTGTGTTGGCTTTGATCTTTGCCCATTGACCTTGACTTGTGCAAAAGAGAGACGCTTTCTCCTGCTGCACCAGTCTTACCATCTTGTGGAGGACCAGCACTCCCCAGCATACCCTCAACATTTTGCAGAGGATGGTGTGCTCAGGTCCCTTGGAGGGGATGTACAGAACAGAGGACTTATGATTTCACCTTGGATACCACAGCTCCTGAAGTCTGGCCATGTCTAAGGCATACCAACAGCTAAGAATTATTTTTAGAGTTGGGGTCCTTTGAATCTGCTGGGAGAAAGAGACTAAAACAAGCTGGTTAACCTTTTCACATGCTCCTTTGTAGCCTTATATCTATTCAAATAAATTCTAGGAAAAAGAGTACATTATGATATACAAACTCACCCTCTTAGCTCTAATAAATCTATTCTTCCACTTCAGTGCAGCAATGTGAAATCGGAATATATTTCTTATCCTCAAAACGATGCTCTTCTGTGCTGAAGCACTTTCTACTTCCCAGCACTCTTTCCTTGTTTTTGTTTTTAATTGACTGTCTCTTAACAGTCAGAATCATGTTGATGCCATTTAAGTAAAAAAAAAAACCAACAAAAAAACCCCAAAACACCACCCCCTCACTCCCCTCCCCATCCACTTTTTCCTGAGACATTGTGATAAAGCACATTCTGAAATTGTGCTGTAGACTTTTTTTTTTTTTTTAGCTTAACATATCTTGAAAGAGATTAAACAGAAGAGTATTTGAAAGTCAAAAATCCATTGTCAGTCTTGGATAGAAGAATATGATTTGTCTCCAGTTAACTCCCATAATCTGTGGTGGGTTTATTCCTGCAGGTAAATTTATCTCATATCTATTTAGGATGATGAAACAGAAGTTGATATCTTAGCATGAAAAACCTGAAGCCAGTATATTTGTTTATTTCAGTCACAGTGCACTTGCACATAAAAAATACAAAAAAGTGTGGAACAATGAATGAGAAGTGGCAAATTGGTATCCCTGGAAGTCAGCTGAGGGGTTCCTACTGGTGCTTTTGGCCAGAACTGAGGCTTTCTGTGGCTAACCCTGTGCCTGGCTGAAAGTGGGTCTGAGACAGGCAGCATGGGGGGTGATACAGAGCAGCAGCATGGCTGTGGGTGCTGTGGGTGAAAGAGGCTGCAGCCACTTCCCCCAAAGGTTGGCATCTGATATCTGTTATTAATTCACAGAGGAGGAGAGCTTGAAGAGGAATTTGTCTTCATTCACTTCTGTAGGTGATGATGATGTTTAACTTTCTCATCTTGGTTTCTCTTTTATGAAATCACTTCTGTCTTTTTCTTATTTCTCTCTCGCTATGATTTCCCTATCATAGGGAAATACCCCTTTTCCTGGTAATATTTTTCTATTTTTTCTTACCTTCTCCATTTAATTTTGTTTTCTCCTATCCATCTCAAGATTTCCTCTAACTCCTTCTCTCCTTGCTACACAAATCTTTCCATATTCTGTCCTCTAATTTTTTTGTTACTCTCTTTCCTAGGTTATTTTCCCTCTGTATCTTTTTCTGTGCCTCTTTATTGAAGGCTGGGAATGGCGCTACTTGCATATATGATCACTATGACAGCTCTGGACAGCCTTCACCTCCATGACCTGCCTTTGTTCTCCTCCCGTCTCTTTCAGTCAGTGGCAGAGCCAGACGGATGAGAGACTGTATAATCTATCACATAATTGAGCTCTTTAAAATAAGATTAGCCTCTAAAAATCCTGAAAGGAAAAATAAGTTGAGCAGCACAATAGAAGCTGATGAATTTCCCTGAACTAAACACTTATGTGTCTGACAATGCCTCAGAACAGATTTGTAGGAAAAAAAATTAAGGAACATGAAAAGCATGTGTTATATTCTCAGATTTTTTAGCCTTTATTCTTCATTGTCAGAAGCTTTTTGAGCCTGCATTGCATTTATGTATTTCTTCTCAATGCACAGTATATACCAGTGACTGTAAGGTTGAGAAGAAAATGTTATCTCCTAAACTAATCCCTGTACAGCTTAGCTCAGTCATTATGCCTTCCTTTATCTTTCTACAGCAGCTCACAGAGAACGGCAAGGGCGCAGTCAATGCTCTCAGACACTTCCCAAATGAGGAGAAGGAACATGATTTGAATCACAGGCATGATACTTCAAATTCCATAAAGTAGTTGTAAGCCTTTCAGTGCTAAATATGGAAAGTATATTGTTGCTGCCTCTAAGTTGTGATACTTCTTGGGTGGCCATTGCAACAACTGTCTTTTAACAACACAGTTGTGAATGATTAGCCAGTCTCCACCTCTTAAATCACAGCACAGCAGTGTGCCAAAATGCAGAAATTAGGCACTCAGCCCCTAATACAAATCATTTTCCCTCTGGCATCAGTTTAAATTCAGTGGCTATTATCAATGGTAGCAGAAAAGTGTTAGAATCTAGTTTTTAAGTGGTTGCTTCTGAACTGTTTTTTTTTTTTTCACTGAACTTATTTGTTAGGAAGAAATACAGTTTTGTTTACCCCAGGGCTTTGCATGAATTTAATTAATTGTTTCGGTTGGACAAACTATTTTTTTAGCAATTAGATTGTTAGTATTGGAGCCTTGTGCTTCTGACATTGGTTCTACCCATGTATTTTTTACCTGTACTATTTAGACATAGAATTACTAGTCACCCAAAATGTACCAGGTGTGTGTTCATGTTTTTACCTTTGTCTTGGTAATTGTCTTCCTAGGGAGTAACAAGCTTTGTCCTTCTCTCAAATACTGTTTCTGATACAGTCATTGAACCAGAGATACCAGTTTATAGGTAACTGATTGCATCCCTGGTTCCTACCTCTCCCTGGTTGAAGCATTTAGATCATCTGCATGGGACCACAATCCAAAGCATGGATACATTAGATAGACAAGTTTTTAATCACATTATCAGACATTGAAGGTGTTTTCAGATTTATACACAGTAATCCTTCTTCTTTCATTCTCTTCTGTCTCTCTGCAAGTGCTGGTAATGTGAATGCAAACATTCTTGTGGACACTGAAAAACAAGCAATTATGGAATAAAAACCCTTCTGCTGGCAATGGATGAAGTGACAGGAACATTAATTATGCTTGAATTCACAGTAATATAATATTCAGGAAGAGAGAAAAACATCAGGTAAAAAAAAAAAAAAGATTTTTCTCTTTTTTATGATATTGTGAAATTGTTCTGAACATCAAATCCACTTCTCAGTGATACTGTTGTAAATTAACAGAAAAAAAACCATAGAATCATAGGTTAGGGCTAGAAGGGGCCCCCAAAGGTCATGTAGTCCAGCCCCCCTGCAGTGAACAGGGACACCATCAACTAGCCCAGGCTGCTCAGAGCCTTGGCCAACCTCACCTTGAATATCTCCAGGGACAGTGCCCCAACCACCTCCCTGGGGAGCCTGTTCCACTGTTCTTCCACCCTCAAGGTAAATAACTTCTTCCTGATATCCAGTCTAAATCTCCTCTTCTCTAATTTAAACCCATTACCCTTCATCTTTTCACTAGAGACCCTTGTAAACAGCCCGTCTCCAGCCTTTCTGTAGGCTCCCTTCAAGTACTAAAAGGTGGCTAAAAGGTCTCCCAGACGTCTTCTCTTCTCCAGTCTGAACAACCCCATCTCCTTCAGCCTGTCCTCATAGGAGAGGTGTTTCAGTCCTCTGATCATCTTTGTGACCCTTTTCTGGACCCACTCCATCAGGTCCATGTCTTTTCTATGATGAAGGCTCCTCATCATAGTAAGGGGGGACTTCATCATCCTGGTCAATACCTTGCAGTTTAACTTGGAGAGTGTTGGGAGAGAGGTTGTCAGTGAAGAATGAGGAAAAAAATTGAGAGCCTCAGCCTTCTCCTCATCCATTATTGCTAGCCCACCATTTTTACTCTTTAGGGGGAGTATGTTTTCTTTGATCTTCCTTTTTTTTCAGTGACATACCTGTAGAATCCCTTCTTGTTATTCTTTACATCCTTTGCAAAGTTCTTCTCCAACAATGCCTTGGCCCTCCTGATCTCATCCCTACATAATTGGGCAGCATCCCTATACTCTTCCCAGGGTATTTGTCCCTGCTTCCACCTCTTGTGAAGCTCCTTCTTGCTTTTTTAGTATGACCAGTAGGTCTTGACTCATCCACACTGGTCTCTTCCCTTTCTTGCTTGATTTCTTACACCTGCGGATCAAGATCTCTTGCAGTCACTGAAGAGTGTGGTTAAAAATCTGCCAGCTCTGTTCTGCCCCCTTGTCTCTGAGGACTATTTCCCAAGATATCCCATTGACTAACTCCTTGAAGAGCTGGAATTTCCCTTTCTGAAGTTCAAGGTCCTGTCTGTGCTTTTTGACTGAGCTCTGACCCTCAGTAGCGTGAATTCTACCAGTGCATGGTTTCTGCCATCCAGGCTGCCTCCAATCTTCAGATCCCTGATGAGCTCATTTCCTTTGATAATCACCAGATCAAGTGTTGCTTCCCCTCTGGTGGAGGTGTCTACTTCCTGCCTCAGGAAGTTGTCATCAAGGCACTCCAGGAGCCTCCTGGACTGTCTGCTGCTGGCTGTATTACTTTTCCAGCCAATGTTGTGATGGTTGAAATCTCCCAGCAGGACAAGAGCCTGCAAACTTGATGCTTCCTGTAGTTGGAGTAGGAATGCTTCATTGACAGTTTCCTCTTGATAGGGTGGCCTGTAGTAGACTCCAACCGCAAGGTTCCCCTTGTTGCCTTGATTTCTAATTTCTACCCATAAACTTTCAACTTGCTGGTGGGTATTCTTTAGGGATATCTCATCACATTCAATCCATTTCTTAACATACAGGGCAACTCCTCCACCCCTCTTTCATCTTCTGTCCCTTCTGAATAACTTATATCCATCAATAGCTACACTCCAGTCATAGGATTCATACCACAATGTTTCAGTGATGGCCACTATGTCATAGTCTTCTAGTAGCATGGTGGCTTCCAACTCCTCTTGTTTGTTGCCCATGCTTTGTGCATTTGTGTAGAGGCACCTCAGCTGGGCCGTTGGCTGTACCATCTTTCCATGGAAACACCCCTTTATTCCATTAATGTGTTTCCCTGATGCTTCCCTGTTAGTAGCTATTACATGAAGGGGATCTGGGTCATCTCTGCAACACTTTGACTGCATTATTTTATCCCCAGCATGCTTTTGGGCAATGGGTTGAGAGCCCTTACTAGTCCCCCATTACTCCCACACTGTTGTGTCCTCCCACAGTTTGCCACAAGGAAACCTGGTGACATTGTCCCCTTCCCCCTTCACATCTAGTTTAAAGCCCTGTCAATTAGCCCTGCAATCTCGTCCGCAAAGATCCTCTTCCCCCTTTGAGAGAGATGGGTCCTGTTTGGTGTCAACAACCCTGGTGCTGTATAGATCATACCATTGTCAAAGAACCCAAATTTATGGTGGTGACATTATGCTGTATTTTCCCATTTAACCCAATGTCTCTGCCATTGATTGGAATAACAGAAGAAAAGATTAGTTGTGCCCCAGAATCTCGTACCATTCATTCCAAGGCCCTAAAGTAATTTTTGATTGTTCTAGGGCTACCAGTCATTATTTCTTCTCCTCCTACATGGAAGATCAGTAATGGATAGTAGTCCATAGAGCATACCAGGCTAGGAATTTTCCTAGTGACATCCCTTACCAGGGCTCCAGATAGGAAGCAAACCTCCCTGTGAGAAGGGTCTGCCTGACATATTGGTCATTCTGTTCCTCGTAGAATTGAATCCCCCACAACTATCACTCTCCTTTTGTTCTTTGTTGCACTAGTCCTAATTCTAGGCCTGGCTGACAGGCCCTGGGCAACTGAGCAGATGGACTATCCTCTCTATACTCCTCTGCCCAATCCTCAGTTACTAGTGTCTCATATCTGTTGTGCATGGGCAGCTGAGAAGACTGAGATGATTGGGAGGGGGCTCTCGCACTTCTCCAGGGAAGGACCTGCTTCCATTCACCCCGTCTCCTAGGTCTCCTCCTTTACCCATCTTTTCTGGGTAGGAAGACAAATTGGAATCATCTAGTTAGTGTGCAGCCCTCACTTGCTGCCCTTCCTTCCAGGATGGTATAGCCTGGCTCCACAGTCTATCTCCTTTTCACAATCCCATATAGTCCTTAGTCTTTTAATTTCATCCTTTTGCTCAGCCACCATGCCGAGCAGACTGTTCACCTGTTCACATCTAACACAGATGTCAACTCCAACACACTCCATTACAAGATCCAGGTTCCTGAATTCTTCACAGCCAGCGGTCTGGACACCCTTGTGAGGGGCCTCAGTCTGGGTGCCCACAGTTTTCCTAGCTACAGCCTTTGCCCGGGTTGCAATCATGGCTTGACTTTTGGAAGTAACTGACTTCACAGGGTAGGGGCACACACCTGGATGACTCACCTGACTTTCTGCTTGAGCTTGTCACACTCTTGAGGTGTTTAAATTGCCTGTGATGAGTGAGGCTCCGTCCCCGCCTGTCCCCGCCTCCCTCGTAAGAGACACTGGGAGCTGGAAGCTTCTGGGGCAGCAGCTCCTGGGGGCACTCTGGCTACGGAAACCTTACCTGGACAGAAAAAAAACTCCTGATCACCCGTTCTGTCACTGAGACTGACCAGCTGTGGTGGCAATTTCTCGAGTGTTCTGAGAGCTTGAATATCAGTCAGATAGTAAAGGACAATGACATTGGCCCAACTCTGTGGTCTCCATATACACATTTATGTATACACTTTAGTGCAATGATACTACAGACACTGTAGGGTGTCCTATCTAGTCTTCAGTTGCTGCTAGAGAAGAGCATGGGTCTCCCATAGGTGTCTTAGCTACACTGTCACATGGACAACTATGGTACCTATGTGTGGACAATTGAATTGCACCCTAAGAATGATTCATTTTGTCAAGACAGATCTCTGCACAGTAGAGGTCTACATCAATACTATTTATGCTCAGATGTCTTTACAGTCATTGAGAAACTGGCATTTTGACAATGAATCAGCGAATTTCAGAGGTCTATATAAAGGGGCAATAATTGCACTCTACAAGTGTCGTTTCTGTCCACCAAATATAAAGGGAATCTAAAGTCATCAACTCTTATATACTCATTATACTTTTGTCGCGGTTTGGGGTCAGGGCAACCCCCAGACCGATAACAGACTGCTCTCTTTTAACCCCCCTCCCTCCTCAAAGGGGAGAGAAAAAAGGAATAAGGGAGAGAGACTTAGTGATTAGAAAAAGGAACTAAAACTATTTAATTAAAAATGAAAATGAAGTATATACAAATATATACACAGCCAGTACCGAACCCAGCCTCCCCCCGATGGTAATTACGTCACCCTCACGGACGCTGTGGAGGAGCTGGACTCTGGCACCGGGTCTCGGGAGCG
>JANHGL010024726.1:41755-65202 GCA_024611195.1 Ceyx melanurus | reverse complement strand
TTGGGGAGGGAGGGGGGTTAAAAGAGAGCGGTCTGTTATCGGTCTGGGGGCTGCCCTGACCCCAAACCGCGACACCAATGCAGGTAGGTCCTTAGCTGTGAAAGGCAGATCCTTTGGACAGGTTTGCTCAGCATATCTGAGACAGTTCTGGAGGGATCACTGCACAAAGTGATCCTGCACCAGCCTTACTCTGCACTTGTGCAGAGCTGCAGGCTGGTGGGTGACTTTGCTTGTCCTTGCAGCAGGAGTCCCACTTTCTGAGGGAGGAGCCTTCTGTTGTCATGCTGTTTGTGGACCTCATGTACCTCTGGCAACTCCTCTTCAGCCAATGCATCAGCTGCCACCTACTGAAAGGGTTCCCCATGATATTCAAGAAGGAACTCCAGTAACCATGTCACCTGCATACAACAAACCATTGGTTCCAGCCTGCTGGCTGAAAAGGGGTCAGAGAGCCTTTCCCACTCCTGACCCTCACTTCTGCACAGAAAGCTGCAGCTGTGTGGTTTCTCTTCCCAGCAGCTCTCCTACCAGCGTTTGCTGAAGAGAGGACATAGCCAGATATCCCTGAACTACAAGGGCCTAGAAAGCTGCAGCTGGTGAACACAGTGTACCTTCCCAGTCTCCTGCACCAGCACATCCAGGGTCAGTGTCTGCTCCTTGGCTGGGCTCAGCAAGTTTGGCCCAGCACATGTGGCCTGGTTGTTGGTGGTCACCCTGCTGGTGGACATGTTCTTACTGATGTTTTCCAGCAGGGCCAGCAAGGTCTTGAGGAGCAAGAGGCTGTCTTCTGGCAGCTTGATGGCCACCCTGAGGGAACATGTAGGAAGGCAACAATGAAGGCCAAAGCCCTCTTAGAACTTAAACTGGCAAGAGTAAAGAAGAATAAGAAGGACTTCTTCAAATATATCAGTGGTAAGAGGAAGAATAGGGGAAGTGTAGGCCCACTGCTGAATGAGGTGGCAGCCCTGGAAACTGGGGATGCAGGGAAGGCTGAGCTGATTAACACCTTCTTTGCTTCAGTCTTTACTACTAAGACCAGACCCTGTGTAGTCCAATCCCTGGATGAAGGAGAAAGAACCTCATGGAGGGATCACTCTCCATTGGTCAATGAAGATTGGGTTAAGGACCAATTATACAAATTGAATATTCATAAGTCTATGGGCCCTGATGAGATGCACCCAAGACTGCTGAGTGAACTGGCCGATGTCGCCCTACCACTCTCCATCATTTTTGCAAAATCGTGGAAAACAGGAGAGGTGCTGGAGGACTGGAAGAAAGCCAGTGTCACTTCAGTCTTCAAAAAGGGCAAGAAAGAGGTTCCAGAAAACTATAGACCAGTCAACCTCACTTCCAGCCCTGGAAAAACAATGGAGTGGCTTATTTTGGAGGTCATCTCTAGGAACATGGATGAGAAGAAGGTTATCAGAAGTAGGATGGATTTACCAAGGGGAAGTCATGATTGACTAATCTGATAGCCTTCTATGATGTTGTAAATGAATGGATAGATGCAGGGAGACCAGTGGATGTGTCCATCTTGTCCTTAGCAAGGCTTTTGACATTGTCTCCCATAACATCCTCATGAACAAGCTCAGGAAGTGTGGGATAGAAGAGTAGATAGTAATATGGATTAAGAACTGATTGGACAATAGAGTCCAAAGAGTGGTGGTCAATGGTACAAAGTCCAGCTGGAGAGCTGTAACTACTGGAGTCCCCCAGGGATCAGTGCTGGGTCCAGTCCTGTTCATCACCTTTTATCAATGACATTGATGATGAAACAGAGTGTCTTCTCAGCCAGTTCACTGACAATATGAAGCTGGGAGTTTTGGTTGATCCACCTGAGGGCTGTGCGGCCATTCAGTGAGACTTGGACAGACTGGAGAGCTGGGCGCAGAAGAAGTTAATGAGGTTTATCAAGGATAAGTGCAGAGTCCTGTGTCTGGGAAGGAATAATAAATGACACCAGTACAGGTTGGGAGGTGATATGCTGGAAAGCAGCCCCGTGCTCACAGAAGGACCTGTGAGTCCTGGTGAAAAACAAGCTATCCATGGGACAGCAGTGTGCCCTGTTGGCCATGAAGGCCAATGGTATCCTGGGGTGCATTAGGAGGAGTGTGTCCAGCAGATCAGGGGAGGTTCTGCTTCCCCTCTACTCTGCCCTGTTGAGACCTCACCTGAAATATTGCATCCAGTTCTGGGCCCCCCAGCTCCAGAGGGACAAAGATATGCTAGAGAGTCCAACAGAGAGCTACAAGGATGATTAAGGGACTGGAACACATGTCTTATGAGGAAAGGCTGAGAGACCTGAGGGTCTTTAGTCTGGAGAAGACTGAGAGGGGATTGAATAAATATATGAGAGCTGAGTGTCAGGAGGAGGAGGCAGCCTCTTCTCACTTCTGCCCTATGGTAGGGCAAGCGGAAATGGATGGAAGCTGGAGCACAGGAAGTTCCGCCTCAACATGAGGAGGAACTTCTTCACTGTAAAGCTCACAGAGCACTGGAAGGGGCTCCCCAGAGAGGTTGTGGAGTCTCCTTCTCTGGAGATTTTCAAGACCTGCCTGGATGCATTCCTCTGTGACCTATGCTAGATTGGATTCTATTCTATGGTCCTGCTCTGTCAGGAGGGTTGGACTTAAAGATCTCCATGGTCCCTTCCAACCCCTGACATCCTGTGATCCTTTTATCCTGTGAACAAGAACCCAATGTTAACAAAGTAGACATTGTCAACACATTTCTCCCAGGGTGTTCTCCCAGCCAGGCTTGCTTACCTGTATGGCTTGGGGCAGTGAGTTGCCCTGGTTGCAGAGAGCTGCCGGGGCCGGCTGAAGAGAGCCCCGTTGCTGCCAGAGTCCAACGGCCCAGGGTCATCTGCAGTGGCTGAATTCCCTTGTCACCCAAAGGGCCAGGGCAGCCTGTCATTGTGACCCCAATGGTGTCTGTGGGGTGTGGTGGAGGGGAGGAGCTCCTCCCAATATGTCTCTCTGGTCCTGGGGAGCCCAGAGCTGGGCACAGCACTGCAGACATGGCCTCATCAGTGCTGAGCAGATGGGAAGCATCACCTCCCTCCAGCTGCTGGCATAGGCCAGCAGGGCAGCCCGAGGTACCACTCGCTGCCTTTGGACAAGGGCAGCTTTCTGGCTTCTGGTTAACTTGGGGCCCATAAGAGCACCTTGGTCTTTTCTGGCACCCTGCTTTCCAGCAGCCCTGGCAAGCTGGGTTTGGTCCCAAGTGTGTGTGTGTCCCAAGATGCCTCATGCCTGTACCAGTCCCATCTCGTCAGTCAGTCCCACCCTCTCTCTGCAGGTGTCCCAGTGCCACTGACATGCTGGGCAGATGGGCATGCCAAAACAGTGGTCCAAGCAGAAAAGCTTTCTCTTAGCATGGGACAGGAGAAAGGATGTGCCCTGACAACAAGTGTCCACACAACTACATCTTTCTTTTGTCCTTAACTCCAAATTTTTCATGCCAGCTATTCATATGCTGTCTAGGCGAAGGTGGTGGTTTCCACTCTATTTTAGAGCTCAACCTCTAAAACATCATGGGGAAAAGTCCAGGGATCAGAGCAGGCCAGAACAGTGCAGCCCTGGGGGTTGTGGGCATGTCCTGCCCACTTCCCTCTCTTCCTGGCATGCTGAAGAGAGTTGCAGAGCAACTCTTAGATGTTGAGGCCTGTGTGCATGCTCTTCTGGAAACTGAATTGATGTGTTTACTTTTATTTTATTTTTTGAATAGGGCCTTTGACTTATTTTGTTTTGTTTAAATAAGGAGGCTGAGTTTGACTTGGCTTGTTAGACTGCTTAATTTTCAGGCACACAATCTATCAACATTGTTCTATGAAGTAAGTACAGTCCTGTAGAGCCCGCTTCTGGACCTGTGAGGAGCTATATGGAGAAACCTCTGGCACAAATCTCCCCTTCCGCTGTCCCCCAGGGTGAGTGCTAACAACAATGTAGTGTCACTGGCAGAAGGTAAGCTGCCCTGGGGTTGACAGTGCTGTACAAAAATGGTCCCTCTGTAATCCTGCTGGCCTGTGCCTTACTGTATTCTTGCATCTTAACAGAAAAGAAGAAATAAAGGGAGCTTTTTGAGACTGAGGTTACCAAGGCTTCCAAGTGCTGTGGATGTTACAGGAAATGGGATAACAAATAAGCTTATTTCCTCTCTCTTTTGAAAAGAATTGGAGTGGTGTTGACTTGTGAGTGGAATCCAGAGTGGTGGGTGCTTAGCAACTTATAGAATGTAGCCCATCAGTGACATATAACTGAAATAAGGGGTAATAAAAGTAATAATAATAAAATGACATATATACAAATACATACAAAACCAGTAACAAACCCAATTCCCCCTGATGGAAATTACATCACTGTCACCACTGATGCTGTGGAGCATCCACTAGGGCAGTCTTGGGATGGACTTAGCAGCAGACAAGAACTGGATTCAGGAGCTGGATTCTGGAACTGGAACAAATTGGGACCAAAAGGCAGAACAGAGACAGTCCCCCTTAGATGCCAGCCACTGAAGAAGAGAATCTTAACCCTCATGATCCCTCAGCTCTATACTGAATATGACATATATGGGCTGGAATACCTTGTTGGTCAGTTTGGGGTCACCTGTCCTGGATGCTTCTCCCTGCAGGTGCCGCCTTTCACTTTCTGCACCCCTCATTATGGTGCACAAGATCCAGCAATGGCCTTGATCTGCACACCAGCCCTTGGTACTAACTCTAAACATGGGCTGTTATCACTGTCAGAAGTAAACACTGACTGGGAAAACAGGCTGATAACCTCAGAAAGTGCAGTGAGTTAGAAGGACTAAGCTGAAAAGCAAAATGACTGAACAGAATTAGTTCTAACTCAAACCAGAACAGTGAGAAAATTCATTGGTCATGATTATGGAAGGCTAATAAATGGAGAGAGCAAAAAGAAAACAAATTATGCAGACTGATGTACCAAGCTGTGGCTACCTTGGAAGGCAGAACGCCCTATCTTTTTATTGTTGAGCACAGTGTCGTATGACATGGAGTATCCCTTTGTCTAGTTTGGGTCAGCTGTCCTTAATTGGTTTTCCTCAAATTCTTGTCCACTCCCGACCTATTCATTGGGGTGGGATGGAGTGAGAAACAGGGGAGGCTTTGACACTGTGCAAGATCTGTTCAGCAATCACATAAACATTGGTGTATTATTAGCACTGTTTTGGTCACAAAGTATAGCACCATATGGGCTGCTAAAAACAAAGTTACCTCCATCCCAGCCAGAACCAGTACAACAGAAAATTGGGGACTGCATGTGTGATAACATACCTTTGGAGAGCAAGTTGGTGGCAGATGAATTGTTTGGTTTTTTTTTCATTTTCATCAGGCAGTAGCTATTGCATGAACCAAAGTAGGCTTGCTCTGCACCCATGAAGAGATATATACAAGATAGCATATTCAGAATTGCTAGGAAAAGATAGGCAAACATATTTTTTTCTCTGGAAATGTCCCCTTTCAAAAGACTTCTTTTTTTTTTTAGTACTGGTAGTGTTTCTCACATGTTATTCTAGTTTAAAATTAGTTTTTGTTGGTTTAAACTCTATTCTACCTCCTTTATAAAGCATGACTACAATGTTCCCTTGTGTCCCATATGAAGTACTGAAGGATTGGCAAGATAAATAGATTTTGAGTTTTTAATGTGTTGGGGTAAATGCGAAGGGATGACAATACTTTCATTTATTAGCAGGGATAAAGTCCCCATCTCATGGATATTTTGCATTCCTGTTGGATGCTCTTTGCGAGTTGCGTGTTTAGTGCAGTGATGTGGCAAAATGTGGTTGTATTTACTGAAATTATAGTGCTGGTCTCCAACACTTTCTGTAAACCCTGGTGCAAAGAGGGTTTCCAATCACTGCTTCTTGCCAAGTAGTAATGAAATTAGTTCATAATGCAACACTCTTAAAGCAGTTGGCTCCACAAATACACTTGGCTAAACACTCTAACACAATAAAAAAATGAAAGCTTTTCTGTATTAAAAAGCAAATTTAGAAAGATATTCTCCTTGAGGTACTTTCCCAATGATTACAGATGGGCTGAAGTGGAGAACCTGGGGAAAATATATTCCTGGGGTGTGGGAAGGCTCTTCCTGCTCCCTAAAGACCAAAGAGGCTTAATTAAGTTTTAACAGTCAATGTAACATCCAGCCTTGCTACTAGCTTCAGTGCAAAGGACACAACTGCGACTGAAGCTGCAGGCCTGGAGGAACACAACAAGTGACTGATGAGATGAAAGTTGAATAATTTAATATTGTACAGTCTTTGTTTCATGGATGAGGTCCTGGTACCTGGTAAAAGCTTATGTCTTAAACCCCACAGCTTAATATCCACAGCAAATACACAAGCTTACCCATAGCCTGCAAACTGAGAGAGGTTAAGTGGTTCATAACATCACCACTTGTCTTCCTTATTTTCACCTGGACCTTCTACCCAGGCAAGGGCTTCTACTGGTGCTACTTAAAGTCTGGGAAAAAAAAAAAAAAAAAGGTTGGAAAGAACTTATCCCCAGTTCAGAAACACTGGAATCCTCCCTTAACAGTGTATGAAAGGAAAAGACAAATCAACTGGGTTGTGGAGTCTTCTTCTCTGGAGATATTCAAAACCCACCTGGATCTGTTCCTGGGTGACTTGGTCTATGTCATCCTGCTCTGGCAGGGGGGGTGGACTAGATGATCTTTCTAGGTCCCTTCCAACCTCTAACATTCTATGAACTGACTCTGAGCACCTTGCTGGTTTTTTGTCACCTCCAAAATTTGAATGCCTCTGACAGGGTTGTCATTTTCTTTTGTACTTGCCTAAGTTTTGTGGGTGCTCAACAACTCTGCGATTAAATTAATTTATTAGGAGTGTAAACTTCTAATTCAGAGTCCAATGCAATCTAACTCCTGAAGCAGGTTTTTGAGGCACGTGTACATGCTTTCTTTGTTAATACTGCATGGAATGACTGAAATTTAAATCACTGACTTACTGACATTAACCCACTGTAGAGTTTTTTTTTATTTTTTTTTTTTCACTTTCTGAAAGATGAGAAAAAATGTGTACTGGGTCATCGTCCCTGCCATCTTTGGAAGAATGAACTAGCCTCTGAATTCCTTCCTAAAGGAGTCATCTGCAAACAACTTTTTGCTTTGTAGACAGGGTTTACATCTTTCCCTCTTTAGTTGTCTTTGCAGCAATGGACTTTACATGCCTCATGTCAGGAATGAGGTAGGATTTAATACAAGGTAAATATCTTAGCATCCTGTCATGGGTCATAGCTGAGAGTGCCTGTTGCTCAAATGCTGCATAAAAACTTACCTCATGGTAAGTACGATACCCAAGAGTGACTTACCAGTACACAGGGCAACATCTAATTGTCAGTTGTTTTATGGAATTTTAGCTCCAGGTTGATGGCTTGGCTCCTTAGCAACATAACTAGCTATATGAAGCCCAACCACCAACTGTGTCAATAGACATGCTTTTCTAGCTAATGTCTTGGTCTTGCTTTCCTGCTGAACCATGTTTTGTTCTTGCTTTTTCTTCTGTTTGAATAGAAGGAACTAGACCTATAACAGTAACAACTTCCGGGAAGAATATGTCTTTCCTAGGTGTAATTCTTTCAAAGGTTCAAGTACAGGGAACTTCCTGGTTCTGAAAGCCATTTTTTTTTTGAGTCCAAGTTATTCCAACGATTCATTTAAAATGAAATGGAAGTCGTCTGAGATAATGGGTAAGGTTCTTGTGCCCTGGGTTAGTAAGTAGGGGTTTATCAGGTAGACCCCATCGCTTCTAAATCTAGATTAAGTCTCCTAAATACAACCGACTACATAAAAAAAAATCTAAGTTCCTATTACCATTAATGAAGATCTAGTAAAAGCAATAAAAGAACAATTCAGCTGACCAGCCACTAGGTACTTATTTTATGGTTAGCTGAATTGCTCTTCAAGCTCCAGTGACTATAATGGGAGCACAGAAATCTAGTGCACCAGCAAGTACCTAAATTTAGGTTCTTGTGTCAAACCAACTCCTGTTACCAATCAATGTCAATGAAGAACAACAGGCAATTTTAAAGAGTGTTTCATTTGACCCATATTAGAAGTTCTGCTCTAGGGAATGCATCAGTTTCCTCTTATCTAACAAGAAAGTAAGGCTATATACCTTTAAGACAGCTATAAAGTTAAGCAATCCTAAAACTCTCCAGTTTATTCAATCCCCATATTATTATGACCAGAACCTAAACTGAGAAGTAGTTCTTGATATACATAATTTATTTCTTCAAAAAAGACCTGGAAAAAACCCACAACATATATACGTATAGCTTCAGTCTCAGTCAAGGGCAGAGAAAGCTTTTTTGTTTTCTCCTCTATCCATATTTAAAATTGAATATTTTTTATAAAATACATAATCAGTGTTGTATCTATTCCTGTAAGATGTTGTCCAAGCTAAAAGTTTATAAGAACACAAATAGTTGGATTTACATACGTCCTGTACATGTAGAGTTAAAAATGTATGTCTCACTTCTGTATTATTAACCAGAATTGCCATATTTAGTTGTAATATCTCTTTAATTACTCATAGGAAACAAATAATTACAAAAAGCAAAGATATGAGACCTGCATAGTATTCCGAATGATAGCTCTCAGAAGATGAATGACTATAAAGTTGTGTGGCTCTGGCCCAGTAAGGCAATTCACCTTTAATTGATAAATCCTTTTAAGTACGGACATTGAACATTCTGACTTCTCCATTTTCTGTAAACATTAATTTAACAACATTTCATTGTTCCTTTTCATACAACTAGTCTTCAAGATACTGTAAAATGCTAGAATATTGGTTTTCTCTAACTAAAACAATCTTCATTCATCTGAAATCATGAACACTTGTGCAAAAGATAAGACTGGCAATATAAATGAAACAGTTTTGCATTTAATGTAAACCCTCTGTCTATATAAAATGGAAGTCAAACCTAGAGAATTGAAAACACTTCACAGTTCCGGTATTCACTCACAAGATTTCAGGCACTAATGAAATGACATTGATGAATCCTTTTAAGCTCTAATTATTGACATTCACTTGACATTAATTCCTTTTTATTATCTAGTCGATGCATGATTAATTTTACTGCTAGACATTTGCTTGTCTTTATCTCTTTCTTCTGGAATGCACATCAGAAAGGATGAGCCTGTGCTGGAAAATCTACTAATAAGCTTTATAGGAGCTTAGATTTAGGGGAGCAGAAGTTGAATACTCAGGTAGCCGTTTCCCACTAAGGGCACAAAAGTTTTCATGAAGGAAGGAAGTATTGGCTACCTTCCAAAAACTTTGAGTTTTAGATTATCTTCTTCTGTAGAGCATCTTTCTGGTCACGTGATTAACAACATGATGTAGACACCTAAATCTTGAGGTTTTCAGGCACTCACCAAGAGCTGCAGTGGTACCACTTGTTCTGTCTTAATTTTTATCTACTATACACCCTCCTGAATAGAAATTCTGCCATTTTAAAATTACTCCCTATCTCATACCTGACATTCATACATTTTAGGACCTCTTAAAAATAATTATTTTGGCTTCATATCAGGAATGACAGCTCTTAGAGAAATGTCTCAACAATTTCACCTATCTGTTTTTTTTCCTAATAAAAGGAAAGTGTTGGCAACAGAGTGCACTACTGTTCTTTGGGGTTTTTTTTTTCTATATTGATCCAGTTTTTCATAACTTGCATGTTTGTATGTCATGCATGCACACAAACACACAAGTTTTTTTTATATGAAAGCAAGCCTCTGATAACCTTTTTCAGAAGCTTATTTCTAGCTAAGATTCTATTTATATATCAATGATAATGCAAAGATAAGCCTCAAAGACAAAATGATACTTCCATCAGAATAATTGTTTTCCTTGGAACAGTAGGCAAACCACTCAGTAAGAGGATGTAAAAGGGTTTTAAACTCCAAGCCTGCAAAATAAACCAAAATACCCTCTTTGCAACTAAACCAGTGCAGCAACACACTCTAGTTCTGCTTGTAATTTGGATGACTCATCAGGACTTTGCAGTACCACCATGTATTTGTCTACTTCATAGCTTTTCAATTATACAGGACCTCTTGGATACCAAAATCTGTTTTTTTGAATGTGATTACTGGATCTTTTTATAGAGCTGGGTTTGCATTAGGCAATCTGTGTTACCAGATGGAGACATTGGAGTGCTTATGCTTCTCAGGTGGGCAGTGCCACCAGCACTGAGCTGCACTGTAGCGTGCACCTACAGAAGTGGAGAATCAGCTACAGAAGTGGAGAATCCTACCAAGACAATGTTCATATGACATGGAGTTGTCAGAGTAAGGAGAGCTCTGTGTGCATGTGTGTGCTGAAATTTGGTTGAACAAATGCAAATTATTAAATATGGAAAGAGTAGTCTCTGCATAAACTTGGACATGATAACTCTTCGTAATGCTGTTCTACACATAGGTTAACTTCACTGGCATATAGTGATTTTTAATTTGAGGCTAAGACTAGAAAACAGAACTTATCTCTTTGCTTTAGTATCATTGTACACTTTTGTCAGTGATTCCACAGATAATTGCTCAAGTGCAGCAAAATATTTTAGAATAACACTGCTCTAATTGTTAATAATGACATTTTCTCAGCAGATGTGCTGAAGATCAATGCTAAGATTTAGTTGTTAGCTTACAGTCAGTGAACAGGCACTGATTATAGAAGTCCTTTTATCTGCTCACTAAAAATGAATGCATGGATTTTTATGATGATGAAAGGCTAATATTTTAGTTCTCTGATTATAATCTTATACCCTTCCTAACCTGCATTTATAGGCTGGATTTAACAAATCATGTTTTGCTCATGAATAAAATTAACATCCCACAAAAAGCCATCTGTCCTAGAATCACAGAATCACAGAATGACCCAGGTTGGAAGAGACCTCTAAAGGTCATCTAGTCCAAACCACCTGAAGTGAGCAGGGACATCCTCAACTACATCAGATTGCTCAGAACCCCATCCAACCTGAACTTGAATATCTCCAGTGATGGGGATCCATCACCTCCCTGAGCAACCTGTTCCAGTGCTCCACCACCCTCATAGTAAAGACCTTCTTCCTAATTTCTATTCTCAATCTACTCTTCTGTAGTTTAACACCATTGCTGCTCATCCTGTTGCTATGTGCCCTTTTAACAAGTCCCTCCAGAGCTTTTTTGTAGGCCCAAAGAAAGCTGTAATGGGATGTGATGCCTAGTCTCCTTCATACATCATATTAATAGTCTCATAGGAAGATGGAGAGCTGATGATTGTGTTTCCTTATGACTGACAGATGTGAGTATACTGGAGTCACAGTGCTTCACATACAGTGTGTCTGGAAGTAATTCTAATTAATGAAACTGCCAAGAGCTCTGCAGCTAAATGTCTCTGTGAGCATTAATTTAGCAACTTCATCGAGGAGCTCTGTATTTAGTAATTGTTCAGTCTTCTAATATCTGAGGTGTGTTACTATGTGCACACAAGTCCATGCACCAAAACATAAATGTAAACCAGGTTTGCATATATATAACTTGAAGTAATCCAGTGTGAGAAAAGAGCCTGCAACTCCTATTCACACCAATAATAGAGTTGAATTCAAAACCATCAGGCTGCTAAGCTTAGGGAGAACAGGAAAATAAATAACACCCAGCTGCAACTTTACTTGGCTGCAGCTTTTGTTGGGTTATGCCCCAGAGATCCTGCAAGGAGTGGGGCAGTCCTTCCCCATGTGCCACCTCCAAGGATCTGTATGGATGTGCAGTGAACTAGGTTGGTATGGTGTCCTTGTCCTCCTGGCACTATACCATGCTTCAGAAACTTTCTTTGGTTTGGCACCCAGCTGGTCAAACTTCTGACAGCTCTAGACAATAAGCAGAGACAGACAGAAAGGGCCTGGGGAGGTCACCAGGGATTGGGGTGGTTCATACTGTCTCAAATCAAGTTTTTGAACAGCAGCCTGAGGCTGTGGCTCTGAGAAGAGTATATTTTCCTCTCTGGCTCCCTGGAAGCCACAATGCAAACAGAGGCATCAAGCAGGAAGCAGGAGGTGGGGCAGGAACTGTGTTTGCATGTCTCAAGGGATCTGTAGCACAATTGGGCAGACGTAACTTGTGCATCACCTTGTAATGGGAACATATGGGACAAGAGCCCTGTGTGCTGATGCTGCTGCAGGAAGAATGAAACACGGATAAACCTGAAGCTTTGGAAATGCATGCCCATAGGCTGTGACCATGGCTGAGAGGGATCTGCCTGTGAGCAAGGAGAAGATGTGACTTTGGCAACTCCTGCTCCCTTCCATGGGCTCTGGAGGGATGACAGATTCAGGGAAGTGAATCTTGGTGACTCTTGCCCAAGGAGGAGCACCTGAGGATAAGCACCTTACTCATGAACTCTGGATAGCTGCAAAGTTTTCCCTGCTTTGCAGGAAAGCTGCACATCCAAAGAGCTGGAACAATTTCTTGGCTGTGAATTTGAGGGCCCCTGGCAGAGCACAATGAAAAAGGGCTGCATCTGTGACAGCTGCTGAAGCTGGCCTCTGCCTGTGATGAGACTGACCATCCTCAGTCACAAGCATGGCACTACGCTTGGCCATTGCTGCTGGTGTTGCCTACAGCCCAAAGACAGAAGGGGTGGAGAGCTGCTGCAGGCAGTGCACACTTTGCTGAATGACATTCTCTGGCCACAAGGCAGGGGCCAAAGCCAGTGAATTATAGTGAGCAGCACATTGCAGCAGCTTGTTTGGGATAGCTCCAAAGCCCATTAAAGGCAATGGAAAGATTCAATTTTTCCACTGTGTTTTAGACAGTATTATCCTTTATTTCTATTAGGAGCCTTTTTTTTTTTTTTTTTTTTTTTTTTCAGAGCAGATGGCATACACTGTTACAAATCATTCAGGAGCAGCAGTGAGCACTTACTTAATATAGGATAACTAATGGTACATATTCAAATGTATCTTATCTGGCCAAAGCACATAAAGCTATTTCTGGACAAAGCTTCCTGCAGACTACTGCTCTGTGTTTCTCCCAGCAGTTTACAGATTTTCCTTCTGAAGTCAAATTCTCAGACTTAGGGCTTACTGGCACTCTGAAAAATGTCTGTTTTGTTATAAATATCTTCACCAAAATAGTGACCTGTGTGCTGGAAAGTAACTTTCATTTAAAGAAGGTAACAAACAGGTTGTGACTCTCAAGTGTGGTTTTTTTATGTTAGTCACCTCTCAGCTAACAAAGAACATGGCTGTGTGGGTTTTTAAGTTGAATTAAGCTGCCTGTGGCTACATGTCTAGTCCCCAAAGAGGAGGATGAGCCTGAGCCTGTACATACTAACCAGCTCCCTTTCAGCTGCCTGATAAAATGCTCTATACTATAAAGGACCAAGTACTGTTCATAAAGGTGCTTGTTCTATTAGGTCTCTTCAGGTTACATTGTATAGGTAATAGAAATCTCCATTTACTTTAAATAACAAATATTTTGGAACAGAAAGCTGAGGTCAATCAACCCAACAGATGAAACTTTTATCTAGGAGAGAGTATACAAAGCATGAGCATTGAGAAGCTTTCCCCGGATGCACTGAGCTGTGTGATCTCCAGGGGACCTGTTTGCCATGTGAACAGAGTTAATGTCTTCTGTCTTGGTGTACACCCCCAAAACTATTACCCTGTCCTATATCTGAGTGTTAGTATTGCCTCTTGCCAATTTCTCAAGTCAACAAGAGAGACTAAGGAGGTAGTGACACTGGCCCTCATTCAGGATTGTATCTCCCAGTCAGATGTGAGTTACAGTTCCTCTCAAGAAAAAAAATATCTCTCAGGTTAAGTGATGATCCTGATGGGTTTGTTAGGAGCACAGGAAAGACAGTTTTACTCTGAGCCATAGGCAGTCAGTTTGTCTCTGGTCAGGATGAAGATTAATCCAGAAGGAGAGTTGAGAATGATCTGCCAGTAGCAGAATAAAAAAAAAAAGTACCTGCTATTTTAGCCAGTGAGACCAATTCCCAGACTAGATTAATAGAATCATAGAGTAACAGAATGTTAGGGATTGGAAAGGACCTAGAAAGATCATCTAGTCCAACCCCCCTGCCAGAGCATCACCTAAATGAGGTCTCAGAGAAACGCTTCCAGGCGGGTTTTGAATGTCTCCAGAGAAGGAGACTCCACAACCTCCCTGGGCAGCCCATTCCAGAGCTATCTCACCTTCACTGTGAAAAATCTTTTTCTTGTGTTTACCCTAAACCTCTTGTGCTCCAACTGACTCCCATTGCCTCTTGTTCTGTCACTGGATGACAATAATAAGATTCTGACTTCATTCTCCTTACACTCAACCTTAACATATTGATAGACACTGGTGAGGTCCCCCCTCAGTCTCCTCCAGGCTAAAGAGCCCCAGCTCTCTCAGCCTCTCCTCATAAAGGAGATGCTTCACTCCATTAATCATCTTGGTGGCCCTGCACTGAACTCTCTCCTGTAGTTCTCTGTCCTTCTTGAACTGGGGTGCCCAGAACTGGGCACAGTATTCCAGGTGGGACCTCACCAATGCAGAGCAGAGGGGGAGAAGAACCTCCCTTGACCTGCTGGCCACAGGCATGCATCCCAGGATGCCATTGGCCTTCTTGTCCACGAGGTCACATGGTCATCCTCTTGTCCACCAGGACTCTTAGGTCTTTTTCCCCAGAGCTGGTCTCTGATCTGAACAGATCAGCTTTCTGCCTATACTGATACATGGAGTTGTTGTGCCCCAGATGCATCACTTTACACTTGCCCTTGTTAAATTGCATTAAATTTCTCCCTGCCCACCTCTCTAGCCTGTCTGTATCTCACTTGATGGCAGCGCAGCCTACTGGTGTGTCAGCCACTCCTAACTCTTTTGTATCATCAAACAGTTTTGTATCATCAGCAAACTGTTTGACATCCAGGTGCTGGCATCTGCTGCTTGGTACCCACATCCTCTCCAAAGATACAGATTTCTCTCCCTTCTGATGAAGGAAAAAAATATTGGCCCAAAACTGGGCAGAGAAAGGAAGACTAAGAAAACACAAAACTGTGAGAGAAGGACCACCTGGGCTTAACCAAGATCTTGCAAGGCCAGTGCCCTTCCTACTGTTTTTTGACAGTGGGCATGAGAGAGTGGTAAAGACCTGACTTGGTCCTTAGGTCTATTCTGGGTCCCCTGTATAAGGGATGATGTTGCTCAAGTAAAAAAGTACATCAAACTGCAGGATCAGACTTGAGACTGGTATGGAGTGATGATCACTCAGACTGTATGAAGTAAATAAAGCCTTCTGAACATCTTTCTCTCAGCCTGTAGCCTGTCTGTGAGATGCTCCTATCTTTTGATCATAGGGGACACAGGAAGACTTACTGACCTAATAAATTCATATAATAAGAATTGAAAATTTTACTTTTCTATCTTAATAATAGAAATTTAGAAATAGAAATAGAAAAAGAAATAATAGGTTAATAATTTTTTTTTGGATTCCCACAATACAAATGTAGAAAAGACAAGACATTTGTAACAATCATTGTAGTAAATACAGGTTTTACTTTTTCCTTATGAAATAATATAGTTTGGGCTTTCATTTTTTTCTGTCTTTCTCACATGTATGCCTCTCCTTACCATTCAGACATCAAACCAGAAGGTCTCCATAAGGTCAAGTAGATTATCTGAACAAATCAAATTAGGAAATGAGGAATCATCACTCTTCAAAGCAGGCTTGTGACAAAAGAAAAGCATTTATCTTCATTATTTGATTTTTATAATCAAATACACTCAAAATGCTAGTCTTGAAAAAAATATATCAATCACATAGAAGTCAGGCTAAATTTCTGCTGCTCTCTTGTTAAATGCACTTGCATTGGCAGGGTAAATGTGACTTTGAGCCTTTACTTAACCCTAAGATCAGAGATTAGAGGCTGCAGAGACTTGCAGTGGTAACAGGTGGGTTTCCAAGGGACCGAGAGCTGACAAAGGTACTTGTGATTGTAGATTCTTACAATGGCTTGGGTTGAAAGGTGCCTTAAAGATCATCTAGTTCCAAACCTCTTGACATAGGCAGGGACACCTCCCATTAGATCAGGTTGCTCAAAGTCCCATCCAACATGGACTTTAACACTATCAGAGAGGGCAACCTGTTCTAGGGTCTTTACCCTGCTCAAAGAACTTCTTCCTAATTTCTCATCTAAATCTACTGTGTCCCAGTTTCACTATATTACCCATTGTCCTATCACTACAAACCCTTGTAAAAAGTCCCTCCCCAGTTTTCTTGTAGGCCCCCTTCAGATACTGGAAGGCTTCAAAATAAGGTGTCCCCAGAGTCTTCTCTTATCCAGATTGAATGAGCTCATCCCTCTCAGCCTGTCCTTGTAGGAGACGTGTTCCAGCCCTCTATCTTCATGACCCTACTCTGGATTTACTCCAACAGGACCATGTCCTTATTGTTGTCAATGTTTAGGGTCAGGGAAGTCTGTTAGACTTATAACAGATGCTCTCTGTTAATCCCACTCCCTAACCTGTCTGATTTCTGCAACTTGGGTGGTGTGGCTGGAGGCACATTCACCATTCTACTGGTGAAGACTGAGGCAAAGAAGTAATAGAGCATCTCACCTTTCTCCATATCTATTTTGACTAGTTCTGATTCCTTCTACAGAGGGCCCACACCTTTCCTAGACTTCATTTTATCACTAACAAAGCTGTAGAAAATTTTTCTTACTACCTTTGATGTCCCTGGCCAGAGTTAATTCTAACTGGACTTTAGCTTTCCTAACTTGATCTCTGGATGATCAGACAACTTCTTTGTAATCCTCCCAGGCTACCTGTCCCTGCTCCCATTCTCTGTTGACCTTCTTTTTGTATCATGTGTCCAGGAGTTATTTGTTCATCCTTGAAGGCCTCCTAGGATTCTTGTCTGTCTTCCCCTTTTTTGGGACAAATTTCTTCTAGGCTTGAAGGAGTTGGCCCTTGAATATTGTCTTTCATGGGCCCATCTCCCCTCCAGGACTTTATCCCATAGTACTCTACCAAGATGAAAGCAGTCAAAATCTGTTTTCCTGAAAGTCCAGGATAGTGAGCTTGCTGCACATCCTCTTTGTTGCCCTAAGGATCTTGAATTTCACCATTTTGTGATCACTGCAGCCAAGGTTGCCCTTGTGCTTCATGTTACCCACCTGCCCCTCCTTGTTAGTAAGAACAAGGTCCAGCATAGCACCTTTTCTTGTTGGTTTCTTTACCACCTGGGGAAGGAAACCATCATCAATGCATTTCAGGAATCTCTTGGATTGGTGGTGGCTGGCTGTGCTGTTTTTCCAACAGATATCATATAACATCTGAAAGAGTGATGTGCTGGAACAGAGCTCTCCATCTGAACCGAAGGCTTTTCCCACACATCTCCATTCCCCTGAGAGACAAAGATGATGCTGTTCATAACCCCTGGATTGCAAAACATAAACAAGCAGTCAGCTCTGGTATTTGTGCTACTTACCATGAAGAGGTGGAAGAAAAGGCTCCCCGACATCCCGATGCAGGAGCCACAGGGCCTGACCATCCTGGCTATTGCCTTTCTCCATAAATCATACGTGTAGAGCAATCCCAACTCAAATAATTATAGTTTTAAATTGACAAGGTAAGGTTTTCAGGAAATGGAATGAAAAATGTTAGAAAATTCATTTTCATTCATACCCTGAGCATAGGTTTGATTTCCCCTTTTTCAAACTTGTGTCTGGTTAAACAACTTTAATTATTCTGTAAGTCAGAGATACTTCTTGGACCAAGAAGCTTACAATTTAAATTGACAGAACAGAAAATAATTAAAAACTAGAAAGCCCAGAAAGACTCACTTGTAAAGACCTAGCAGAAATATGATGCCAAGATACACTGTTCACTGCCGTTAACTCAGCTCCTTCACGCAGAAGGAAGCTTTGAGGGCACTAGTAAAAAGAGAACTGGACTTTTGCTTGCTCAGGTCTTATATGTCCAGATGTTTTTCAGGTGCAAGTAAAATATTTCTGCTGTTGAATTTCAATATAATTGTGTCATTTTCTCATCTTCTAAAACCCTTTGGTTTAATAATCATTATGTGGAAATTTGGGGGGTTGTGAGCTGACACAAAGTAAAACTGCTTTTGTGCCGTGAAATGCAGAACCAGTGCAGAGAACTTACTTGAAACAGTTTGTGTTTAATACAATAATTCACAAGTTTTTTATTCTTCAGCATGATATAAAGCTTTTTCAAATTTAAAAATGAGAAACTGAAACAAGTATCTCTGCTTCAAAAAGATCTGCTCATTTGCCCTCTTTCCACTAGAAAAATTGAACAACAGAATGATGAACATGCCCAAGACCCTCAAGACATTATGTACCATGGACTAGTGGTGCCTGCCCTTGGTTGTCATTGGCAAGCAGTTCACAGTGGTTCCTAAAGACCAGAAATGCAATGTGTTAGTATAGAACAACCCATCCTGTTTGATGTATTATTATTATTTCAACATGCATTATTGAGTGTTCTTCATTGTGCCAATTTTATTATCAGTATTTTATCATCTATCTTTGTAGTTCACATAGTTTCCTTTTGATTTGTTGGTAAATAGTGGGAGTTTGGGCATTTCATATGGTCTTGGCACTTTGTAATTATCAAATTAATTGACCTTCAAGTTTAATTATGCAACTTCTTAATACATGACTCCACTCCTGAAAGGACTCTCAGGCAGAGACACCAGGCTCTGCTTTATGTCCATCACTGCTCTGGCATATTCTCTTTCTACAGGGAATCACACTTTTGAAATAATAGGCATCTTACTGTATGTCTGGAAGATTAAATTTCACAGATTCACAGAATGTTAGGGGTTGGAAGGGACCTAGAAGATCATCTTGGATGGATGTGTGCTTTGCTGGATCCAGAGCTGGCTGGCTGGCCGGGCCCAGTGAGTGGTGGTGAATGGAGCTGGATCCAATTGGTGGCCAGTCACTAGTGGTGTTCCCAGGGCTCAGTGTTGGGACCAGTACTCTTCAATATTTTTATCAATGACCTTAATGAGGGGATGGAGTGCATGCTTAGCAAGTTTGCAGATTACACTAAATTGAGTGGGTGTGTCGATCTGCCTGAGGGTCGGGATGCTCTGCAGAGGGATCTGGCCAGGCGGGAGCGATGGGCTGAAACCAACTACATGAGATTCAACAAGACCAAGTGCAGGGTCCTGCATTTGGGTCATAACAACCCCTGCAGCGTTACAGACTTGGGGAGAAGTGGCTGGAAAGCTGCACTTCGGAGAAGGACTTGGGTGTGCTGGTGGACGGCTGACTGGATATGAGCCAGCAGTGTGCCCAAGCAGCCAAGAAGGCCAACAGCATCCTGGCATGGATCAGGAACAGTGCGGCCAGCAGGAGCAGGGAGGTGATTGTACCCCTGTACTCAGCACTGGTGAGGCCTCACCTTGAGTATTGTTTCCAGTTTTGGGCCCCTTACTACAAGAAGGATGTTGAGATACTGGAATGAGTTCAGAGAAGGGCAATGAAGCTGGTGAAGGGTCTTTCCTCATAGTTTCTCCTATGAGGAAAGGCTGAGGAGCTGGGATTGTTTAGTCTGGAGAAGAGTAGGCTCAGGCGGGGACCTTCTTGCTCTCTACAACTACCTGAAGAGAAGTTATAGGAACGTGGGGGTCGACCTCTTCTCCCAAGTTAAAAATGACAGGATGAGGGGGAATGGCTTCAAGTTGCGCCAAGGGAAAGTTAGGTTGGATATCAGAAAAGATTTCTTTACAGAGAGGGTGGTTGGGCATTGGAATGGGCTGCCCAGGGAGGTGGTTAAGTCTCCATCCCTGAAAGTGTTTAAAAACCGTGTGGATGTGGTACTGGGGGACATGGTTTAGGCACCCTGGCAGTGTAGGGTTAACAGTTGGACTTGATGATCTTGAAGGTCTCTTAGAACCAAATGATTCTATGATTCTATGATCAGTTTGCCGTACCTGTAATGCAGTCGGTCCTCTGAGGTTTACTCCATACATAGTTGGTGTATGCTGCCCCTGACAGGGCAAGCAGCTGCAATGGATTTGGCAAGACTTTCGGTTAAACCAAATTGTTTCTTCAGCTTCTTAGCTCCTTGGTGGAAAAATTGATGAGATGCAGAAGCCTGTCGTCTCATATCTGGCACTGACCCAAGAGTAACAGCAACAGCAGATACCAATTCATCAGCACGAGCATTGCCTTCTGTAAAAAATCCTGGTAAGTTAGTATGACTATGGATATGCGTTACATAATAAGGAGCTTGTTGTTGTATTTCAGACCATACCATCTTCAATACTCCAAAAAGCAATTAATTGGTTACATGACACAAGACAGATTTATCCAACCGTGCTACCAGGCCTGCGACATGCACAGAATCAGTAAATAGATTGAAAGGGCTTTTAAAATTATGAAATGCCATAGACACTGCTTGTAATTCCAGTATTTGTGGAGATCCTTCTTGTGTTTTAATTATTATACCATTGCCCATTTTCAAACCATACAATTGCTGCTTTTCCTGTCTTTCCAGAGCCATCAGTGAACACTGTAATACTTTCAACTGGTTCAGTTTGACTCAGCATTTTTTGTGCTACCTTCATTTCATGGACCAATTTTATTAATGGGTGTGATGGAAGATGATATGTAATTTTACCAGTATAATTAGCCAAGACTGCCTGTAATTCTGAGCTGTTAGAAAGACACCACTCGAAGTATTTCACTGAGACTGGTATCACAAAATCCTCTGGGTCTTTTGCTACCAGCTCCATGCATCTTTTACGAGTTTTTATTATCAATTGAGATATCAATTCAAATAGCACTGGCACGGTTTTCTTTGATCTCAAAGGCAAAAAAAAGCCCATTCTAAAATATGTAAGGGATCTGGCCAATTAGAATTCCAGTGGACAAGCATTGAAAAGTAATTTCTTGTATTAAAATTAATACTTGCAGTTCTACTTCAGGAGAAATTCTCCTTAAAAATTTTTGCATCATTGCCTCTTCCACTAATTCAATGGTCTTTTCAGCTTTGGTTAATGATCTGATAGCTAAGATATCAGTGTCTCCTTTCAGCAGTTCTAGCAGAGGCTGTAATTGTTGATTAGTAATGTCCAGATATGGGCGCACCCAATTAACTCCTGCCAATTTCTGAACATCTTTTAAGGTTTTAACATCTCTATTTAATTGAATAGGTTGAGGAGAAACTGTCAATTCTATTACCTTCATGTCCAGGTATAACCATGGCTTCTGATGTTATACCTTTTCAGAAGCAATGATCAAACCTTGGGCTTCAAGAGATTCTTGAGCTTGCTTTTCCATTTCTTCCAATTGCTGTTTTGTAGGTGCTGCTAATAAAGTATCATCCACATAATGATAAGAGTACCCTTCAGGAAACTGCTCTCTAAGTGGGCTTAAAGCCTGTGCTACAAACCACTGACAGATAGTAGGAGAATTTTTCAGACTTTGTGGCAGTACTTTCCAATGATACCTTTTGCAGGTTCACAATTATTCACTGATGGCACTGTAAATGGAATTTTTTCCATGTCTTGGTCTGCTAGGGGAATATTAAAGAAACAATCCTTTAAATCCATTACAACAATTTCCCAATGCATTGATATCATTGTCAGTCATGGCAAACCTGGTTTCAATGCTATAGCACAGATTTGTCCCTCATAGTCAGAGTCTGTAACATCTGGGAGTACAAACAATCCTTGTAGGGTAGTGCTGGATGTCCCCAGGATCAGGGCACTAGGACCCTGTCCTTGGAGCATCGTGTGCACCTTCTCATCAGTGATGACGCTGTGGGCGGCTCTGGAAACGTCCATCCCGGGGCTCCCGTCCCTGGCTGCTCGCAGGCTGCTGCATAAGCCTAGAGGAGGGGGCTGGGGGGGTGGAAGGGCAGTTGGGGGGTACCTGTGGCTGGACACGCACTCCCATCGCTCCGCCAGACCTCTCCCGGGACACCGATCGATCCCGTCACCAGCTGCAACGTAGAAAAGTCTCTCCTCCCGGCAGGGGGGAGGGCACACTTCTTACTAACTTCTTCGGGGGGTGACTACATCGATCGGCAAAGGTTCTGGGCTCTTTGCTCTGATATGAACCGCTGACAGCTCTGCTGGCTCTCGGAATTCCAAGGTGTCATCCTGAGGGAGTAACGAAATTCCTGGGGTAGGGGGGGTGCCGGGAGAGGGGGGCTGTTTCTGTTTCTGACCTGCCGGCAGCTGCTCACTGAACAGCTCTGCGGGTGATTTACAAATTCTATCACAAGCTGCCGAGGAGAGTTTCGTGTACAGAATCATCAGAATCCTCCCAAAACTTCATTCTCTTCCGCGGCTCACGGGTTTTAAGGCGTACTCCAGAATCCACAATCTTTTCTCTTTCTGGCATTACATTCCCCGTTGTTCCCTTAGTGTCCTTAATTTGTTCATTCCCCTCTGAAGGGAGCGGCACGGGGGGTGCAGGACTTTGCACGGTATCAGAAGCAGCAGCAGTGCCCTCTGCACGATCCTGCTGCGCTTTAGAGTCTTTCAGAGTCTCATACAACAAATGCCACGTAATTGCTAAGTCTGTAGCATCCTTATCACCTTTTGTGGCAGCATCCTCCATCTTTTTCCCAACCACCTCCCAAGCAGATACACTAAAAGCAGCTATAGCATTAACTTCAAAGCCTTGTTTCTTGCTCCATGTGAACATTCATCATAAATTACACTCACTTATCTTCATGACTTTGCTGCAGAGCAAGGCTTTCCATGTAAGTAAAATAGCCTGCTCTTCTTTTGAACTGTGCTGTCCCATTATTCCCATTGGCTCACCTTATTCCAAGGTGTCTTATTCCAAGTCTGGTCCAGACCACACGGAACTCCTCCTCTCTCTCCTACACCGGCTTCTGTCTGTGCCGCTCATCTCCTTTCCCACAGCTTCCAGCTCTGTGGTGATCACACACATCAGGGTCACCAGTTACCAAAGTTCAGATGGTCATGATAATATGGGAGTTCAGGATGGAAAAGCCAAAGCTCAGGCCGAAGTCAGGGTGGAAAAGCCAAAGCTCAGGCCAAAGCTCAGGCGGAACCTAAAAGGCCCAAGCCAAATGACGAAGCTAAAAGCAAAAGCCAACACTACCAGCTGGAGCCCAAAAAGCCAAAAGCTGAAGCCCAAAGCCACCTTATTTTTTTTTCCAGCAATCTTTTATCTGTTCAGCACCGCAGGCAAAGCAAATGTGCCTTTTTTTCTACAGGCTACATTTTGCTGTCTTCTTTTTCCAACTCCTTATTGGTCAAGTTATAGTGCCTGGTATCTAACAACATTAGCAAAGCACCTGCATTCTCTGAATCATCGCTTGCTCCTCCAGCCCAGACAGACTTTCCTCTATGGCATCAGTTGCTTGCCCCTCTACCTCCAGAGCCTCATAGTTATTCTGCAAAAGTATCTGGGGCGG
>JANHGL010024726.1:0-18993 GCA_024611195.1 Ceyx melanurus | reverse complement strand
TTGGGGAGGGAGGGGGGTTAAAAGAGAGCGGTCTGTTATCGGTCTGGGGGTTGCCCTGACTCCAAACCGCGACAGTCTGTGTATAAAGTGAGGAAAATTCATTCTTGAAAGTGTGTTTATTTTGTTTCTTTTTGTTTGTTTCGTTTGTTTGTTTGCTTGTTTTCACAGAAGACTGCAAGATTTGAATTATCAGAGCAGTTTTTAATTATTTTTTTCCCCTCATCTTCTCCCCTGAAGTTTGACTCAAGGTTTAGCTTTACTGGAATTGCCCAAAAGTAACATGCATCAGGAAATCTGGGACATCCCTGAAGTCCATCTTTAAAGGCAGTTTGTCTCAGTGCAGCTGGAACAAGAACTGAATGAGCTTTCCTTTTGCATAGCAGAGCTTCCCTGATATCAGTCAGCAGGCTGAATTTGGCTAGGATGAGTCTGCTGGGCATGTGCCTTTGTTCAGGGAGATGAGGTAGAAGTCTTTTATGAAAATATATTTAGCCAAAGAATCACCTGCCACTTTCTTTCCATGTCAGGGCAGGGAGGGAAGAACTTGGATTCCCTTTCCACCACACGGACAATCAGACACCTGACATGAAAGGACAAGGCACTTTCATCTCTCATTTGTGAAAATCCAGGCACATTGTCTCTATACAAGATGGAGAAGTTGCACCTTTCTTCAAGGGAAAGCAATAAAGCTTATATGTAACTCTTACTTAGCATTTCAACCATTAATTTCAAAACACTTATATAAAGCATTGATAGCTTTGGTTTTTTTTTTTAATATAACTTATTAATTATATAAGTGAGCAGATTCCTCTACATTTATTTCACAGATCTTTAAAAATAAAATATTATCACTTTTATCAGTTGCTTAACTGTAAGAACAGAAGCCAGAGGTCAGTTGTTATCTCATAGAGGTTTTTAAGTGGAGATGTTCACTCTAGTGATTTATAATGCTATTCCTGACTTGAGATTACTTAGTAACAATTAAACCAAGTGTTAGTAAATATGATAGAATGGAAGAGAACTTTATCATAATGTCCTATACAAAAATACTCTTTTGATTCATAATCCACAAACTTCTACTGTTCCTTTGGTTTTCCTGTAGGTACCCATCAGAATCAATCAACAGAAAACCAGTATATTTATGAAAATAACACAATGATTTTATTTCATTTAAAATATTTATGTATTCAGTTTCATTGACATTTTTCCTGTAGATATGAGTAGAAAGAATTACCAATTGGAAACTGAAGGCATAAGACAAGTAGCCATTATTTTTCAGAAACATTCAGTATCTTTCTGTACTGGATATTTTCCAATTAAATGAGTCAGTTCTGTGCTGGTTGTGGAAAAAATTATCACGTGTTAACTTTAAGGGAAATGTGAATAGAATGAAGTTTGTTACTGAGTTGACTTCATAGCTTCCAAGTTGTCAACCTCTGGATTGTAAAAGGGTATGGATGTGCAGATGGATTTTTCAGAACCATGCAGAAAGTAACTATGAATATATAAAAAAAAAATCTAGATAAACATAAAGGAGAAACATGTAAATATGTGTTAGTTTATGCATATACCCAATAGTAACTCTATTTATTTAAAAAGTCTTCTGTTATAGCTGTAGAAACTTTTCTTGTAGAAAATTTCTTTCTAAAGAATTTCTTTAGAAAATTTCTATTTTCTTTAGAAATTCTTTTTTTATTTTTAAGTACTAAAATTATTTGTCATTGATTAGACAACTCTGACTGTATTTATACATATAATTCACACATGCACGCATATACACCATCACTGTTCCAACTGAATTTATCTTCAGCAAATGACTTGAGATGTTACAAGTACAGAAGGAACTTCCATCATATTGAATTAAAGTCACTTAAGGGAAAATGGATCTTTGTGTGAAGACACAAAGGTATAAATATGGAAAACATCCTTCATTCCCTTCCTTCTTGCCTCTCTCTTCTGTACTGTTTATCTCTGTACTGCTTGTAATTTTTCTGCTCCCTATTACCCTTCTAAATCCTGAGCTACTGTCACATATTCTGTTCCTTTGCTTTCATACTAACTAGCGATACATCCTTTCATGTTGCCCTTGAGCCTGGCCAAGTGGCAATTGCTCCCTCATGCACATTAACTTTTCTCATTGTCATTAGCTGAAAAGGTGCAACTGTTCTGGCTCTTCAAGACGGTTTGTTTTAGATGGGCTTTTTCAGGGTGATGAATCAGATTCATTTTGTTCTTCAGTCATTGCACTATAGCTTTGATCTTTCTATTCTTTCCAGCAACATGTGAATGACAGTATCTTTTCTGCAATATAACACCACACCAGGAAGTCTGATGGAGGGAGAAGATAATGGCACTTTAGTACTCAGCTACTACTAAGTGTTAATGCCATTTTGACAGTAGTAAAATATGTGTCTGTCACTCCATCTGTAATACACAGGAGATGAATTCACACTGTTTCTATGCAGGGGCACAGTGAGCACTAGAGAACATGATGCTAAGCATCTGTGTGGAACTAAACATAATGGAACTACACCATCACTTCAGCTTCATCTAATTCATCTTATGATAAAAGATGTGCATGCAATCATAGAATAAGTGTTCGCAAATATTTTGCCACTGAATTTAAAGAAATATTTATTTCAATAATAAATACGGAATGCATCTTGATAGGTTGTTATTTGAGCTATGTGGGTGGTTACTTTTTTATTTTTATTCAGATTATTTGGTGAAATCACGATTTAGTTATTTTGTCTGTAGTAAGAATAATGGACTTAGTCATCAGCTGTACCAAGTGATCTTCATTCCTATTGAAATCATAGGGCAATAACATCAGAATTATTATGCAGTTTTGTTTGTTCAATTTGAATATGCATGAGAAGCTTTTCAGAGAATGCTAAGCAAGGAAAAACTTTTGTTAAACTTTTAAGAAGAAAAGGGCTTTGCAGAGTTAGAAGCAATCTTTATGTATTGTAAAAGAGTAAAATTTGGTGCCAAGTTAGTTTATGAAAATACCATTCATACTTTATCATTCAAAGGTCAATATGAATACCTGGAAGCTAGATCTCCTTGCAGATTGTAGGGAAAAATTAATTTCTGAAAGGCTTGATCTAGTCTGGATCATCATCTGGAAAGCACTAATCACACTGGTCCCAGTCACTGTAGAAAGAGCCTTGAATTTACATTTCCAAAATAGGAAATAAGACAGCACCGTTTATAATGCTGTCTTATTTCACATGAGGGACTGAGAATCTGAAGTTGCAGGTTTTTTAGGGTGGCAGAGCAAAAAAGGGGAGCTATGATGAGGAATGACTGCTTTTTCAGGATTATGGGCTGCTCTCAAGGCTAGAGGAGCTAAGTGTCACTCGCATTAAGGAGAACGGACGCCATTCTGTTCCTATGGTTGTTTCTCTTCCAGTGCCAGAACACGACCCATTTCTGATTTTTATCTCATTTCCAACTGACACAATTGGCACAAGTCCTCTTTTGATCTGTGAGATCAGAAACAGATTTTGAGTATATTAACTAAATGATTTGGGGACAGGATTTGCTGGTCTGGCTCCAGAAGCTAGATCCAGACACCCACTGATCTAATGGAGAAGTCTGAAAGGTCATGATATCATGTCTGTGTCACAGATTGTGAGACTCTGTTCAAGTCACTTTATTTAGACGTGATAGATTTATTTTTATTTTTTTTAGCAATCCTATTGTTTATAAGAATACTATTTGCCTGTGTTTTTGTTGGGGGTTTTTTTTGGTTATTTTTTTAAGAAGACCATTTTCCAGCTGTCCACTCAGAAAAGTCCTCTGTACCTCATCACATAACTGAGAGGCTCAGGAAGCAGACAGACAGATGTAGAATCATAGAATGCTCTGAGTTGAAAGGGATTTCCAAAGGCCATCTATTCCAATGCCCCTGCAGTGAGCAGGGATATCCTCAACTAGATCACGTTGCTCAGAGCATCATCAAACCTGACCTTGTGTGTCTTCAGGTATGGGGCCTCCAGCATATCCCTGGGAAACCTGTTCCAGTGTTTCACCACCCTCATAGTAAAGAACTTCTTCCTAAATAACTTCTTGCAGATCTACCTTTCTCTAGTTTAACACCATTGCCCCTCATCCTGTTGCTAGATGCCCTTGTAAACAGTCCCTCTCGTTTTTTTGTAGACCATCTTCAGATACTAGAAGGCCACTATAAGGTCTCCCCAAAGCCTTCTCTTCTTCAGGCTGAACAACCTCAACTCCCTCAGCCTGTCCTTGTAGGAGATGAAAAAGCACTGGAGACGTAATATGTTAAGGGTGAGTGTAGGGAGGATGGAGCCAGACTCTTCTCAATGTCATCCAGTGACAGGACAAGAGGCAACGGGAGTCAGATGGAGCACAAGAGGTTTAGGGGAAACACATGGAGAAACTTTTTCACAGTAAGGGTGCCAGAGCTCTGGAACGGGCTGCCCAGGGAGGTTGTGGAGTCTCCTTCTCTGGGGACGTTCAAGACCCACCTGGATGCGTTCCAGGGTGACTTGGTCTAGATGACCTTGCTCTGGCAGGGGGATTGGATTGGATGATCTTCTAGGTCCCTTCCAACCCCTAACATTCTATGATAAAGGTTCAGGGCAGGGTTAAGCTACTCAAGTACTGATGCCTATATATCTATATATCTCAGTTCCCTTTAGAGTCAATAGACATGTAACCAACTATGGAGCCTAGCACGCAAGAGAATTTGCATACACCATGCTTAAAGAGACACAAGGGATGGCATTCAGGTTGCCCAAACATAGACATCTAGTACCACTTCAGGTACCATAAAGTGCCATTTGCAGGCACTTCAGAAATGTTCACGTGATTCCTAGGGTATATTTGCAATCCCCTGCAGATGTCTCAGCCACCTTATCCTGCTTGGACATGTTAATGGACAATTTGCTCCAACTGACTTGCTTTGAGTAGAAGGGATTAAACCAAGTAATTTTAAAAGGTCTCTTCCAACCTAAATGATACTGTGGTCTCAGCTGGCAGTAGATACCAGTGGATTGGGCACCTGAAAGTTGCTGCTCTGACAAAATGTCTGTAGGCTCCAATGGCAGTGCTGGCTCCAGCTCAATTCATTTGAGGATTCTTAGGAGTCCAGTACCCCATGAAATGCCCTACATCTGCCTGGGACTGGAAGATGCAGAACAGCAATTATGTTAAATATGCACACTTTCTGTGTCAGGCCAGGTGGGACACCCTCATAATATTAAGTACACTGGATTCTAATGATTGAGTCACTGACTTCTAAATAGTCATATTCTTTTATAATATGTAGCTAAAAGTCCAGACAGCAAAGACTGCCCATCCAAAATGAGCTGCTTCCATAGTAAGATAACTCCTTGCTGGTATATTCTGCATCTACTTTGAGTGTGCTACACTTTTGCACCTTATGCTTTTTTTTCTGTTAGATTAACAAGCCCTTAGGTATCTGGAGCTTTCTTGCTATGTTAGTGTTTGATCAAGCCATCTATATTTATTGGGCAATCAATAAAAAAATAAAACAAAACAAAGCACAACTTTGTTTTTGGTTGGTTGGTTGGTTTTTGGTTGGTTGGTTGGGTTCATTTGGGATTTTTTTATTTAAGGCAGATTTTTGAGACAAATTAATTCCTGCAGACCTTACCATGTCAGTTGTTGAGTCTGTAAAACTATGCATAGTGGTACACCTACTACTTAATAATTGTATCATTTCAGCAGCCATCACATACCACATTGTGTGGGAATTGCCCTGCTTAAATAGTCCTGCCCAGTAACTCATCTCAACTGTCTTTTACCATTGTATATCCCGGCTCTCATTCTGTAAGCACAAACAGCCTGCATTCAAACCCTGCATTCAGATGCACTGAAATGAATTCAGGTTAAATGAGACCAAGTTACCACATGCTTGTTTCTTACTTTGTCTTTATGAGTTTTCATTTAAAAAAAAATACACTTTGATTTGTGTTTTAATTTGTCTTGCAATGTCTACCAGCAACTGGTTGGTTGGTTTTTTTTTCCCCAGCTCATTTATAGATCCTGATCAGTAAAATAGACCAGGGAAAACCTTTAAAGTGTTTTGAAAATCCAAAAAGGTTTGAATTGTTTTTCACTTGTCTTTGAGTTACGTTAAGGGATGCTTAAAGAAGTACTAAAGATTTGGAAGATCCCTTTCTCACCAGAGGATGGGATGGTGTGTATTTTGTTACCTGGATCACAACAAAGCAGATGAGCTGGCAACTGAATGCTGGTGATTGTTCACTGAAGTAACTACTGTCTCCCATTAAACCATAGCAGTGCTTTGTCTGAACAGGAGATAAAGCAGTAATATCAAATGAAGGATGAAAAGAACTGTTTTTATTTTAGTGTCTGTTTAAGAATGAAGCTGTACACAGAAGCCCTCATCTCAAATATCCATCACATTCCCTATTTCACTATTCAGTAAGAATCAACCCATTTCCTTTCACAAAACACTTTCTTGCAAACCGTGCAAACCAGTACAGCACCTGGAAGCCCTTCATGCATTGCCCAAGCAGAAGAGAAGCTCAAGAACTAGGCTGCATGTGGGGGTCCGTTGTGTAAAACCTTGCTGTAGGGCACATTTCCAGTCCTTCAGCCTACTGCCAATATCCTTTCCTTCCAATCACAGCTGGAAGTCACCTCTTCTCATCACATGCTAGACACACAGATCCTTCATGTTTTGTCGCAGCTGCCATTTGTACAGAGCATCATGTATCATGGATTCATATAATAGTGAATCAGGTTGAAATCTGTGAGTTTGTTGCACTCCACTTCTAATCACAGACATGGGGATTTCAGCAAATTTACCTTTACAGCAAATTTCAGACAGTTTAATTCAGACAGCTCAACTTCTTTAGTCATGTTGAATAAGACTTCATTGGTTTTCACTCTATAAATTCTGAAAATTGAGAGCCATGAGTTTTTCAGGGTATCGCATGTTATATGACAGGCTTAGCCAGCATAGCCAAGTGTTACTGTCACATGCAGTGACTCCTGTAAGGTTTGGCAGTGGACCTGAACATTGTCACAGGGGCTATCTAACAATGCTACAATTAAAGAAGTATTCCCTTTTTAAAAACCCTTTGAAATCCCTGGGGTTTATCTGAGGGAAGAATGTTGTTGGCTTCCAGGTCTACTCACCTCTTACGGTGTCTCTTGTAGTTGGAGCGCCTGCTCACTGAAAACCCATGCTTAGGGGGAAGCTGGATGAGTAGAAGGAAGAAGAGGGACTTGGGTGCTTTACATGGCCATCCTTGGTTGGCTGAGCCAAGAACTGCTCCAGCAGCCTACATACACTTCCCCCAGTTAACTCCTAGCTGATAATTGAGGACTTTATTACTCTACCCATTTTTCTTCCAACTCAGAAACATTCTGCCATCACCTTGTGCAGACAAGTCACATCAGATAAGGTAGCAGCTCACTTTAATGTGTCTTTGAGTTGCTCAGGATTCATGTGAACAGTCTTCAGAGTACGAGCTCAACATGAGGCAGACAATAACAGCTCCAGCATGCAAGGATGAAGTCCAGCTGGCAACAGATATTAATTCCTCCAGTCAAGGCAATACAAATGTTCCCTATGTGAGTCACAGCAGTGATGATGTCTTACAGCAGCAATTAATTTGCTCCTAAGGCAAACAGGTCCAAATGGTAAAGGGCTTTGCAAATGGAATTCACTGTTCCAACACAAATAACTAACTGGCAAACAATAACCACTCCAGCCTGAAAGCCCAGCCAGCACTCGGTTGACATTTGTGCTGCAGAGTTTACAGATTCCCCAAGAGTTAGAGAAGAGCTATGTTTTGCAGCAACAAGTGATTTATTACTCTGACAACCAGTAGAAATAGAAGGACCTGCTGGCAGACAAGGGTGTGATTTGTTCCTTTGTAAGCAAGCAAGAGGTGTCCAGCTGGACAGTGGCCATTCCCAAGAGAAAGCCTAGGGGATACTTGCAGATTTTAGCTCCTCTCTGCCTGAGCTTTGCCTGCTAAATAGTGAAGGAATTAGGGCTTTTGGTTGTGGTGGTTTTGGGTTTTTTTGTGTTTGGTTTTTTTGGTTGGTTTTTTTTTTTTGGTGTGTTTTTTCTTGTAGCAAAACACATTTGTATTTAGTAATGTCCTACAAAGTGAGTAAGTCAGGGAAATGCAAAAGTCAGAGTGTCTTCTAGATATTTCACTTCTCAAGCAATAGGACAACATTTTATGTGTTATTCATGAACAGCAAATCATTCTCATTTATATAGCAGAAGCCCCTGCAGGGACCAATCAAGGTCCCATTGTTGCTGATGCCTGATTGGTGGCTGTGAGCAGAAAATTACTGGTGCCTGCTTGGATGCAGTTCAGAAACATCAATTTTTTGCCATGTAAGGTTTAACATGAGCACATTCTGACCAGCAAAGCACGCAAGCACACATTTAAAGCAGTATCTCTCCACCATAATGTTTCAGACTGTTTCAGTCCTTTCAAAGAGAAGGAAATTTAACCGTGCTAACATGTTCAGCTAAATCAGACAGAGCTGCTGCATGCAGACCTTGCGTCTTGTGCCTTTTCCACGTATAAGAGAGAGTTTTCTTTTGGTATGTAGAAGATTTTTTGGGGTGTGACTGGACAACATGCCCAAATGAAGTCTTGAGCAAGTATGTTTCCTCTCCTAAGCATGTTCTAAACCTGCCCCAGTGAACTGACACAGTGCAGATATCTGTGACTAGTGAGAAGGCACTCATCACCTGCAAATGTATTAAGGGCGTGAGCAGCAAGAGAGATTAATAATTTCCATTTTCTGAAAAAAAATGAAGTGCAATAGACTGAAATTAAGGTATGAAAAATGAGGCTGAATGAAAAGAAAAATATGACAGTGACAAGAGTAATCTTGATGTAACAGGGGAAGAAACAAAATTGCAGTATTTCACTGCAGCTAATCTGGTATAGACTAAGACATAAGGGTTATTTTTTCAATGGCTGATAACAGTCAAGCTGAGACTTCAGAAATATCAGAGGTTAAAATCAATGTATAACAATGAATATATAATATATGTAACTATGGCAAAGAATGCTTTTCTCAGTGACATTCAGTGATAGGACAAGGGGCAATGGGTGCAAGCTGGAATGTAGGAGGTTCCATGTCAACGTAAGGAGAAACTTTTTCACAATGAGTATGACTGAGCACTGGGACTGGCTGCCCAGGGAGGTTGTGGAGTCTCCTTTTCTGGAGTCATTCAAAACCCACCTGGTTGCATTCCTGTGTGACCTGATCTAGATGATCCTGCTTTGGCAGGGGGGTTGGACTAGATGATTTTTCAAGGTCCTTTCCAACCCCAAACGTTCTGTGATTCTGTATATTCATGGTGTATCATTTTTGCTGTAAAATTAATACAAAAAAAATCAACACTGACCAACAGTTAGCTACAGCTACTCCTGTTCTGAGTATTGTGTAAAATTGCCATATCTTACTACACTAATGAGGCTAGAAAAAAACTGACTTTGTAAAGCTGATAACTGTAATGTAGTGGATCCTGTTGTTTGGGATCAGCAGAGTGCATCACAGCGATAATGAATTTCACTGTAATGTTGTCAGAGAAGCTAAAGTTGCAATTTGTGTCGTGAACAGCAAAGCAGTCTGAGGCTGCCAGGTTTTCTAAAACTTCCCTTTGTAGTGCTGAGCAATTTGCTGACTTTGTCCAGAGACTGCTTGCCTGTGTTTCCACCACACTGCGAGTTCTAACACAGAATTTGTGAGCTTAACACAGACTCTAATGAATACAGATAATTTAAAATGTTAAGACATGTAACTGCTGCTGTGTACAGGTTAGTTCCTTAAGGAATATGGAATCATAATGCTTTATAATTAAACCAAAAAAAACAAAGCTCTAATGTCAGTCTTCGGGTGCCCCATTTTCACCAAAATCAGTATGAGTGATGCACTGAAAATAATAGTATTTTTTCTAGGCATGGACATCATGTCCTTCAGCCTTTGTTTCTGTTTTGAGATTTTATTTTTAAAGAGTCGTCTACTTAGATTTCTTTTTAATATTTCCCTTCCTTTCTGCTTTTATTTTATATATTTATCTGACTAGGATGATTTAGCAAGTACTTGACTCTAAGCATTTAAAAAGATATTCAAGGCTCCCCTTACATGGGAAAACAAAACACAGCCTTAAGACACTGGCAGCTTTCTCAGCTATATATGAAAGTAACATGAAAAGAAAGCAACAATTAAATGGCACAGCTTCTCCTGGAGCTCTTAAGACCCTTCTATCATCTTCATTTTCCTGCCTTGTGCATTAGTCTGGCTCACTTGCATCATTCCCCCCAGAATTCCTAAAGAAGGCAAAGCTCCCACTGAATTCAAGCCTAATATGATTCACTGCAGGAAGATAAACCAATTTTGGTTTTAGAGAGATATCTACAGCTGAAGCAAGTAAATGTAATAATACACATTGTCCTGAGCTTTCATACTAGTGCTATAGTGCTGCAAGTCTTGGTGATGTTTAACATCAAGCAGTGCAGAACATATTCCTCACATCCCTCTGTTTCAAAGGGAAAGTGACATTAATGAATGGACAGTCTAAGCAAAATGCAATAATATTTGAATGGACAGTGGTTCAGATCCTCAGAAACCCAGTTGGGTAGCAAGTATGTTTTCCTGTGCATGTACGTGGTAACTGTCCTACCTGTGTGAGTCAGAAACAGTGAGGTTTGTCAATGAATGTAGATCTGATGGTTGTGTCGACAGGGAGGAGGGAGGAAGCACTAGTGTAATTCACAGGGAAAACCATTCTATTAGGTTTAGCATCTCTGGCAATGCAAATGTGGCTAGAAGAGGGGGGTGTTTTTCAATATGGTTAATTGCTCATTAATATCTCTTAACCCTTACTTTTATGGCTCTGTTTCTACAAACATCTATTTGTCTCAGGTTAGTATTTGGGGTAGTTATTTGAAAAAAAAACCACTATAGATTAAGATAATACCTAAGACTGGAAAGAATGAGGTCTTTTTTTTTTGTCTTTTTTTTTTCTTTTTAAGCATTTTTAATAGCATTTTTAACCTACAAGGTTACTGAAACAGCATCCCTGTCAGCTGCAAAAATAACTTCAGCAATGAGTGCCCTTAGTACAGCCAGGGCCAGATGAGCTGAGCTGCATGACCCTCAGCCCTCCCTCTGTTTGACAGGAGCTAGATGTGTCTCCACATGTTCATAATACCCTCCACCCCATGCATAGACCAGGGAGGACATTTTAATTAAGTCTGTGTGGCAGGTGCCATACCTTCAGCAAGAGGAAGCTCTCCTGCATGCATGACTATAGTGGGTTTATAGTATTTCCCACAATTTCAAGTTGTTTTTTTTAAAGTTTCTTAAAAATCATAGATACAGAATCATAGAATCATAGAATGTTTAGGGATGGAAGGGACCTCCAAAGGTCATCTAGTGCAGCCCCCCTGCAGTAAGCAGGGATACCCTCAACTAGACCAGGCTGCTCAGAGCCTTGTCCAACCTCACCTGGAATATCTCCAGGGATGGTGCCTCAACCACCTCCCTGGGAAGCCTATTCCACTGTTCTACCATCCAGTATATGTCAGTCCAGCAATAAAAGTCTAGATGTGGATGGCTGTTTCTGCCTGAACCAGAAGTCTCCAAAGCCAAGGTGGCTGTGATACATAGTGTGGCATGAGTTGACATGTCACTTTCCTAGTGAAGCACTCGCACATTGATGGCTCGTGTTGAGCTTTCATCAAACAGCACCCTGAAGTATTTCTTCTCAGGACTAATACCCACGCTCCACTCAGTCTGTATTTGTGCTTGAGATTTCCTGACCCAGGTGCAGGACCTTGCACTTGGCCTTGTTGAACTTTATGAGGTTTGCACAGGCCCACTTCTCAGGGGGAGACAGCCTTGAGGCTATCAAGGTCCCTCCAGAGGGCATCTCTTCCCTCCAGTGTGTTGAATGAACTACACAGCTTAGTGTCATCCACAAACTTTCTAGGGGTGCACTCAATCCTACTGCCCATGTTACTGATAAAGATGTTAAGCAGCACCAGTCCCAGTATTGACCCCTGAGGAACACCACTCATTAATGGTCTCCATTTGGACATCGAGCCATTGTTAGCAAATCTTTCAGTGCCACCATCCAGTCAATTTATTATCCACTGGGTGTTTCATATGTCAAATCCATGTCTCATCTTTACTCTTTTTAGAATAACTAGTAACAAAGGAAAATCAGCTCTGCTGGGTTGTGCAGAGTATTTAAAAAAAAATGGAAAACAGCTGTCATCTAGCTCAGTCCCTATCTCAGTTAATTCCTCGAGGAGCAGAGCCTTCCCTCCAGCCCTGATTTCAAAGCTAATGGTTTATGGTAGTCTTGTGATCTGCGGGAGGTGTCTCCTCTGACAGTTGCTCACTTTCTACCATCCGGGGTTGTGACTGTGAAAGACCCTCCTGCTCCTTCCCAGTCCTGTCATGTGCTGCAGGCTTCCAGCCTGCCCTGTCCTTCCATCACTTCCCACATTGCCCATTGCTCTCACAGGGTTCCCACAGTCCAGGCAAGACAAAGAGGCAGGAATCCATCCTGTTCAACCACAGGATTTTAAGAACATATTACTTATAGCAACGAGTCTAATAAATACCACCCCTAGCATGGCAAATCACATGGAGCTTGGCTTGAGACCAGCCTGGGCTGGCATGTCACCAAGGTCACGCCAAAGCTTTTTCCATACTGACATAGAGTAAGCAGACCCTGTGCTCAAAGCCATAACTCATTGGAGAAATTAGCCCATGAAATTACTTCTGATAAAAGAGGCTTCTTTTTTTTTTTAAATTTAATGTCACGTTAAATAAATTACAAAGCACAGCAGTGAGGATTTAGTACTTGCAGTGCTAACCATATTACTTAGCATTTATATAGTGCTTTCCTCATCCAGGAAAGTGCTTTTGCTAACTTAATTTATTCTCAGCCACCCTCTGCATGTCTTGAGGGTAGTCAGGAACATTTAAAATCCCTGTTGAATGATAAGGTGTACAGATGGAACTGGCACAGCTCTGTTATTTTTCCTCTTCTCCCACCCTCAGCATTCCACTTGCATTGACTTTTGAAGGTTGCGGCCCATATTCGTGTCCTAGAAGTCCTCAGCAGTGCAAGGGGCAGGATCCTGTCCCTTTTATGAGAGTCAGATATGGTCCTGGCCAGGCAGCCAGGACCATATCTCAGCAGAGCTGAGACTAGTGACAAGCAAGGAACAGCTCTCAACAGATGAGAAGGATTGAGAGACCAGGTCTAAAAACTGAGAGCCTGGAGATGGAATGCAGAGGGGATGGTGGGTATGATGGGATGATTAGACTGAAGAGATCACTTGAATGGGATGTTGGCCTTAGGCAGAATAGAATTTGTGACATAAGCTGGTGGAAGGATTCTGTCACAGAAAGGTTCAGAGGTTGCTTTGAATTATCTTAATTGATGCAGGTGTTTAAAGTGGAGATTTAATGGGGTAGGGGAAGAATATGTTAGGTCTGGCACAGGACCAGGATAGGGGGATACAGAGTAGGTGTCCCTGGAGGGCAGAAACTTTAGGTAGAGGGTTAGTACTGGGAAAGGGATTCAGCCTGGACACCTGGGGGTTGATTTCCATGTCAGAAGATTTGCAAAGCAAGCAGCATTCCTGAGGAGTAGCTGCTCACCTCCACACACCTACCCAATCACTACTCACCAACACTGCTCCCTGCTCTTAGCAGGACAGGGCTCTTCCCACTGGATGACACACACCCCTTGTCGAGGCACTGGGGCAAACAATGTGCCACAAGAGAGCACAGAGCCCACACCACACCTCTGTGCCCCTTCTGTTTCTGATCCTGTGAGATGGATGCCACAAACCCATCAGTTGCCCACATTCCAGGAAAAGAACCCCAAGGACTTGCAAGGGGATCTCGGGTACAAGGTGCCTAGGGATGGGTGATGATTTATGCTGCTGTGTTTCCTCTGGGCATGGGGCTTCTCAGCACAAAAGGGAACAAATAAGGACAGATACTCTAGCCCTTTAATCATTCAGAACCTACTTTTAATGCATGTAAAGACTTCTGTGTGCCAGTTCTCCCCTTCCCTTTGAGCTTGTGTAAGTCCTAGTTTCAATGGATTTCTCTGATAAGGCCAGACCCATGTATTACAGTCATTACCCCACACCAGTCAAATTAATGCACACATAGGTGACACTTGCTTTTGGAAATGGTAGTAGTGGTGTTGATTAAAATGCTGATTAATAAATAAGATACTGATTAGTGCCCATTACCTCTGTAAAGTAATGCTTCAAAACTATGCAGTTATTGTAAGGGTGGGATGTTCATTTAAAAAAAAATAATAAAAAAAATTACCTAGTAATATGTTCACTCAGATATTTTTACCATAAATCAATTTGAGAATATTTTATTTATATTGAAAAACATATACTTTCAAAGAGTTAAAATTTATTATTTAGAAGTACTCAATTTAACTCCCCTATAAACTAACTTCTCTTGCTTTAGCAGGGAATGAAAAATTCTATTAGTTAACTTTCAGTTTTAAAATTTGATTGATTATAAATCCTTCCTGAAAGATCCCTGCATATATAAATTACTGTATTGCAATTAAAAGCTGTATTTTTAAAATTTACTCTTTAAAATACATTTAATCTGTTCTACATCTCTTCCTCAAAGCCAGCTTAATATGCAATTGAAAATTGTATATTTTTTTTTTCTGGAAAAAGGAACAGATACCTAGTCCAAAAAATTACCCCAAATTACATTTTACAAAACCAAAAGCATTGTCTCATATTCTGCACGTTACATGCTCAGATTTTTGATACTTCACTCTAGGCTAAGTAATATTTTGCTTTCAACCTGAATCTGAGTGAGAGGATTCTTTAATGTTTTAAAGAACAATTCTCTGAGCTGCAAAGGCATTAAAGACAGCCTGAAAGACAAAATGTGTGTGATGCTGCTCTTTATTGTCACAGGTACAGAGTTCTGATGTGGCAATGCTGGACGTTCAGGTCATCAAACATTTACTCATCAGGAAAGAACTTTGAAGTCTCTAAAATGCTTACAGATTATTTTTGTCAGAACACACTCATCATAAGCAGTCTGATCTCAGCGGAGTTCTATTATTTTATTTTGAGTAGTAACAGCAAAGTCTTACCAACTGTTGATGGAGCTACCATGGGGTTAATATATATTCATGTTGAAAAAGCAAAGCAGTGCTCCCTCCCAACTCTGACAGATCCTGCAAGTCTTTTCAGTAGTTGATTGTCAGGTTGTCCCAGTCTATAGTTTAGTCCTGGCAACAGTTAACAGCTTATTTGCAGCTTTGAAGCCTGGTCCTATAGTGTTTCTCTTCTGACAGGAGATGAATAAAGGTGTCACTATGGGACACTTTTAGCCGGCTGCTATGAAAAGGACCCTCCTTGCCTCCCTTCACAAGATCCTCTAGTTCACTTTTGGAGCTTGTGGCTTTCCCCTCATCTGAGTTTAGCTCCATGAGCTCCAATTCATGCTTGGCAGCTGTTTCTAAAACTCTCTGTTTGTTATAATACTTGACAAAGTTGTTAATGATGGGATGGATGGGAAGGGCTATTGCTATCACTCCGCAAAGAAAACTGATGGCAGCATTCAGTTTTCCTAGTGTTGTTTTTGGGTATATGTCTCCATATCCAACTGTGGTCATGGTAATGATCGCCCACCAAAATGACTGAGGGATGCTTTTAAATAAAGTTTCAGGGTGACTTTGCTCCATGGTATAACCCAAGGCAGAAAAGACAAAGATTCCAACAGCCAAGTACATGAGGAGCAGCCCAAGCTCCTTAAAGCTGCGTTTCAGAGCATAGGTTAGGGTCTGGAGCCCCGAGGAGTGTCGTGCAAGCTTGAAAATCCTTGCAATCCTCATGATGCGCAGCGCCTGGACAGCCTGCTGGACATTGCTCAGCTCCATGAGTTTGGCTCCCAAGTGGGTCAAGGTCAGGCTGACATAGAAAGGAAGTATTGCTAGCACATCGACAATATTCATGAAAGACAAGACAAAGTGAAGTTTGTTGGGAGATGAGATTAGCCTTAGCACATACTCCATGGTAAACCAGCCTATACAGGCTGTCTCTATGCTGTCCAGCATCGGGTGCTCCATGCGATTCCCCTCTGTGTCTACAACCTGCAGGTCTGGGATGGTCCCCACACACAACACAACGGACGAGATCAAAATAAACAGAAAGGACAGAACTGCAGTCACTCGAGCTGGGTAGGATGATTCTGGCTTCTCCAGAAATTTCCAGATGCATTTTTGGCACCTTTTCCAGCGACTTTCTGAGGCATCTACCCCCAGGTCATCCAGAATCAGTTGCACCCTTCGGGCTATTTCTTCCAGTTCCTCCTTTTTTTCACTTAAATGAGTTTTGCAGCAGTCATCCAAAAATTTCAGATCCACTTTCCAGAATTCCATTTCATTCTTGAAACATATGGGGCATATTCCTTTCTTCATGTGAATTTCCCCAAAGTAGTATACGTCAATAATGCATTTGAAAGCATCTGGATCTCTGTCAAAGTAAAACTCTCTTTTCCCAGGATCATAGTCATCACAGAGAGAGAATATGCTATCGTATCCCCCTGATAAACAGTTGATCAGCTCTGCCAGCCGTGTTTCTGGGTATTGATTCAGGTTATCTGCGTAGAACACCTGCCTTACCCCACCAACATTGACTACAATTTCAATTTCTTCATTTTCTTCTGGAAACCTAAAATCACCTGCCATTTTACTTGTACTGAATTTTATTTGATCTTCAGCCTGTTGTTTGGTTTCAAAGCTTTGTGCTTTTAATTTCTCATGAAAGCAAACCAGCACCCAGTCAGCTGTACTATAAATGTTACCAAACTAACCCAGCGTTGTGGTGGAAAAGGTTACAGAAATAAACCTGCCATCAGGAAATCCTCGTGAGGTATGCAACAAGCTGCATGGAAAAGACAAGTCATTGGGCTGTTGTGCCTGTAAGCAGGATGTTAGAAAGCTCCCGAGGATCTGAAAGAGAATAAATAATTTAAAACTCACCCCTCTGTTCAGTGCTCGAGAGTCTTTTCAGGTCCCATTCTCTCTCTAAAAGTGTTATTTATTCACAGGTTGGAAGCCACGGCAAAGAAATAAATCCTATGTTCTGTTTAATGCAATGTGCAGTTAGTGACAGTTATCAGAGACACAATCAGCAGGGTGAGCGCTCAGAAAAATGTTGCAGTTTCTCTCTTCGATTCCATGGATCTCCATAGAATGCTGCTATTGAATTGTGGTTTTCTTTCCGTTTTCTTTTTACTTTAAAGTCTTCCAGAGCTCATCTGCTGACTTGCACATAGTCGGAGCAACCATGCAGAGGAGAAACTTGTGCTTGTTTTCCCTTTGCTGTTTCCCAACACAATAGGGAGCCCAGGCTGCGAGGAGTCCTTTCCAAACTCTACCCTCTTCTGGTGAAACCCAGCAGAGCACCAGCTACACAGAAGAAAAAGCTCTGCTATTTATATGTCTGCCTAGCTGTGAAGGAACACGTTTCTATACTATGACTTTAACAGTTTTCAAAAAATTTTTAAAAATCAAATGCAAAATAATAATAAACAATAATATGTATAAAGTCATTAATTGTCCCAGAAAGGCATCCAAAAACTTTCTTCTGATGACAGAAGTCAGAGGAAAATTACTGTATTTTGAAACAGACACACTACATAAATCTTGCTCTCAACAGGACTCAAGCAAGTCTAGAGTAATTCTCTGTCAGAACATTGAGTTACTGTACATTTGAACTGGTGTCATTAAGAACAAAGTGGAGACTTGTTTTTGTTGCAGCTGTGGAGCAAAACTTCTGCTGCACTCTATAACATTTCCCAAAATTCTGTGTCCTCAGTGTTACCTGTGATTTATTGACCTGTGGTAAACAGACACTGATGAGGGTTTGAGTAATTTACATCCATGAAGATTTCTTAGTGAATGTTACTTGTACTGCATCTAGCACTTAACAAGTAGAAGAAGAGTAATAAGTCTCCTTTTGCTTTCTCCAAATTCCAAGGTTTTATGAACATTTGTTCTCTGCACCATTACAGGCAGGAAGGCATATCACCATGATCTTAAATAAGACTATAAACTTCATAAGGACAGGCTGAAGGAGCTGGGGTTGTTCAGACTGGAGAAGAGAAAGCTCCAGGGCGATCTTATAGCCACCTTCCAGTACCTACAGGAAGGCTGGAGAGGGGCTGTTTCCAAGGGCCTGTAGTGAAAGGACAAGGAGCAATGGATTTAAATTAGAGAAGAGTAGATTTAGACTGGATATCAGGAAGAAGTTCTTTACCTTGGGGGTGGTGGATCAGTGGAACAGGCTCCCCAGGGAGGTAGTTGGGGCACTGTCTCTGGAGATATTCCAGGTGAGGTTGGCCAAGGCTCTGAGCAGCCTGGTCCAGTTGAGGGTGTCCCTGTTCACTGGAGGGGGGCTGGACTAGATGACCTTTGGAGGTCTTTTCCAGCCCTAAACATTCTATGATTCTATGATTTTAGTCAGTCCTGAGAGCTCTAAACCAGCAAAACCTACAGCTACTAAGTTAACTGTTTCTGGCTGCATCAGAATGATCTACAATGACAGGTTTTGACCTTTTCCAATTTGCTGGCTTCCAGAAAGCTTCTAGGTGGAGGGGCAAATTTAAACAATAGTTTGCTTCTTGAGGCTTGTGTCTGTCCTGGGAGAAAGGTGATAGCTGTCATGTGTCCACTGATCTCATGCTTCTGTCACCCAGCAAGGGAGACTCTGGTGACTACACTGTGCTCCACTTCCACTTCCTTGTCAGAAACTTACAGGACAATTGTAAGAAGTTGTGTCTGACCTCATCTTTATGTGGAGTATTCACATAGCCTCACAGAATCACTGAATGTTAGGGATTGGAAGGGACCTAGAAGATCATCTAGTCCAACCCCCCTGCCAGAGCAGGGTCACCTAGACCAAG
>JANHGL010024725.1:1994-46511 GCA_024611195.1 Ceyx melanurus | reverse complement strand
TGACACCAAACTGGGAGGAGTGGCTGACACAGCAGCAGGCTGTGCTGCCATCCAGAGAGACCTGCACAGACTGGAGATGCTCTCCCATCAGAGGTGCCCAGTCAATAAAGGCAGCTGAACACACAAGGATTTTGTGGTGGCAACACATCAGTCCTACAAGAGAAATCTGTTGGATGGCAAATGTTGTTGGCTTTGTTATTTACAAAACTAAATTTTTACAGGGGAAATAAACCTGGTCAGGAATTGGGGATCATAGTGACTCCACTGCTTAGTCATGTGCTTGGATTCCTGATGTGTCTTGTACATTGAAATACTCCTAAATTTCATGGGAGCTTTTCCAGGAATACCCCACAAAGCAAAGGTGACAGTGTAAAAAAATGCCAGAAGAACCTGCTCTTCAAATTTATGAATTGTTTTCAAAAACATCTGAAATAAATCAAATTAATTTACCTAATGAGCACCATTTTTAAACTATTACTAAGATACATTTTCAAAATACCTCATTTCAATGGCTCTGTTTTGGGGCTGGAAAGCTGTTTTTAGGTAACAAGAAAGGCAACAGGGAAAAAAAATAAAACAAAACAAACCAAGAAGCAGTTGTTTACATTAGCTTTTTTTAGCTGTGTTTTGTAGGTCACTATGCCTGACACACAGGCAGAGTTTTTAAACCCTTGCCTACCTCCAGGCAAGAACAACACAGATGAGCCCTGGCAGCTGCAGACACAGTGCACAGGCAATGAAAACAGCACTGTTATTCTCAAAGCCACCCTGGTGCTCAAATAGACATTCCCTGTAGATTGTTCACATTCAGAGCCTGGGCCTCAAAGGAATTTTATGTATAGATTACTGCACCCTTGTACTTGACATAAAACTGGAAGTCCAAAGGCTGTGCTACACTGAAGTGGCAGCAGAAAGGGGCTCTCAGTGCTCTCAGAAAGAGACTGGAGAGTCTTTGTTCTTCTGCCAAGAAATAAGGGGAGCAAAGCACCTTGAGAGTCTTGCAAGGCAAAGCAAGACCAGTTCAGAGACAAGAAATAAACCAAGTATTTCTTGACTGTGCTTGCCTCAGCCTCCCCATCATACTGTCTTTGAAACACAAAAATCTGTCTGCATACAGACTGTATCACCAGAGACATGGATCTTTAATCACCATTAAAAAAAACTCCACAAACCAACCAACCAAAAAAAGCCCCAAACCAAACCAAAAGTCAACCAAGATGTTAAAAGAAGCCCTGCAAACTTTGGTGGAGCATCTCTGGGCACAGGCAACACAGGTGACAGTTTTATATTTCTCTTTCACTTCAAGGTCTCACCACATGATGCACTTTCCACAAGAGGGAGTTCCAGCTCTGGTACACAGATTAGTAGGGTTTTGGTTTTTTGAGTGTGAATTCCATCCATTTATTTCTCTAAGACACTGAAAACTCGACTTGCAGACAAAGGGGGGCAGAGAAAGGCTGACACAAGCAGGTTTGCCAAACTGATTTATTTTTTTTTAAATAAAAACTACTAATGGAGCATGGGACCTGGTGATGTGTTTTTTTTAGGATGTGAGGTAGTGGCAGGACTAAAGGGAATGGATCAAAACTAGAGGTGGGTAGATGAAACTACCTGAAAGGAGGTTGGAGTGAGGAGGGGGACAGCCTCTTCTCCCTGGTGGCATGTGCCAGGACCAGAAGGAATGGCTGCAAGATGCTCCAAGGGAAGCTTAGGTTGGATATTAGGAAACATTTCTTCATTGAAAGGGTTATCAAACAGTGAAATGGTCTGCCCAGGGCAGTGGTGGAATCCCCATCCCTGGAGGCATTTAAATGGTGTGTGGACCTGGTACTCAGGGACATGGTTTAGTGGTGAGCTTGCAGTGTTGGTTGGACTGGATGATCTTGAAGATCTCTTCCAGCCAGACACGTTCTGTGATATTTCTTACCCACCAGAAAGGGAAGGCAATAGAAATAATTACATGTTGTTGAGTACATTTGTATACTCCCTATTGTGCAAGTGGGTTCAAATATATTGTACCACAGATACAGGTTTCTGTGCTGAACACTGTTACTATTAGTTCAACACTTCATTGAGTTTGCATCAAAGCTTGACACAGGAAAATCAGGTCAAGTAACTATTTTTGCACCTAAACCATATTAGAGTGTGTCAGTTTATAGGCACCTGGTCAAAGCATAAGCATCCTAAAAACAAGTGTCTCAAAGATGGGGCCAAAGAACTGCCTTTCAAGAAAGGAATGTGTGTAACAGATCACAATTTATTGCTGCAGTGATCAAATACTTCCCCTAAACATCTTTGATTTCAGATTAGAACCTGAGAGAAAGAACTGAACTATTCGCTCCAGCTTCAAAAACACTTCCCATGCTATTTTAGCAACATCTTTGTAACTCGAGGAATCAGCCAAAAATGCAATTTAAGTTTTGGCTACATCAAGTGTCCAACAGCACTGCCAAGCAGCTTACCTCTTCACTGATGTCAATCACATCCCCCAGCTTGAGTTCCAACTCATCCTCGTTCTGCGGGAAGTATTCAAAGATCACTTTGCACTGACGCTTCTTGGACCCTGAGTGGAGGGAAATGGCAAGAGTAAGAACACTTCCAGAGGAAAACTAGTTTTCCCCTAACACTCAGCTCCTGAGGATGAAATCAGAGCAGCTTTTGCTGCTTGCTTTCCAGTTTGCTGGAGTCATTTGAGGCCAGTGAGACACATTTTAGAGCCTGAAAACCATCAAGCTTCACAGACTTCACAAACACACACTACCCTACCGATTTACAAACACACTATAAAACCCATGTTGACACAAGCAAGTTGGATAAATCCCTACTGCAATGATTTTTCAAGATGTTTCCTGCTCCAAATCTGCAGGAATGACAACTGCTGCCAGCTGCAGTGTTAGCACCTGCTGGGAAGAAAAAGTGCAAGTTTGAGCCCCTGAAACCAGCAGCACATGGTTTGTTCTGCACAACGCTGAACTGCCAATAGACTTTCTGCCTTCTAACAAAGACCTTGCTAACTAAGGTCTGAGGTGATGCTACCAGTTGATCAGCTCATATTTCCAAATCCAAACTCATTTTTGTGAATGGAAGAAAGCCTCCCTTTTCTCAGTGCCAGTACAGTTGAGAATTTCAACCTAAGCTTCAATTAGCAGAGTCTGACAAAGTGCAAAGGCTGAAGTGCAGCCTTTAGATGTTTGCCACACATCATTAAAGCTTTGCAGGCATGAAAAAGACAAAATGACAACCCGAGAGGGGAGAGCATTGAAGTGGCTGCCAGCAAACCCTGCAGCCAGAGTGGTGTGAACCTACAACCATCCCACTGCTCTGCAGTGATGCTGCTGCCCAACTCAGAGAGCTCAGCCTTCTTTCCTTTCAACCAGAAGCTGTTCCTTCAAACCTTTCCCACAAGAGAGCAGCCACCATGCTTTTGAAGGCAACTGTCACCCTGAGCTACGACCCACACACTCTCCCTATTCTCCTCAAAAACAAATCTGCCCCAGTTGAAGTGAAAACCCCAAATGCTTGAAGTGGTAAAACTTAAGCTTGTAGAAGCTGTGTAATTTTTTCCACTTTCTTTTCTACTTTGCAGTCCTGCTATACTCAAGCTTCAGCAGTTAAGATGAGCTGAATAAAACCCTTTCAAAAAATGGATACTGCCTCCAAAATTGATCCTTGCCTCCACATAGCAGTGTGGAAAAGTCCAAAGTTAGGGTTTAGCAGCTGGCCACACCCAGCATCCTCAGCACCAAACACACCCAGCCCCTGAGCAATACTCAACATCTAACATTTCTGAGCTGGGGGGTCACCAAATTAAGAATTTTCCACATGCTGGTCTGTGCCTAAAGAGCTTAAAAGGGGCAATAATCAAAGAAACTGAAAGTATGAAGCTCTGTGGGTTACTTCTAATAACACATAATTGTCCACATAATTCACTTTTAACCCCACTGAAACTTATCCACCAGCCAAGGGGGATTGTTTGGGTAACAGTAATTGCAAGGAATGGTTCACTGGCCTTTACTACCTCCTGCAGCACTTTCAGGGCTCCTCTTTTCTATGAGATGATCTAATACCAAAAATAAGGCACATTAAGAGCCATGGTCACTTGGTCTAAATCTGATCTCAGTGTTCCTTTCCATATTATAGCTGTCGAAATGGGGAAGAAAGGGGGAAAATAAACCCACGGGTGCATTTCACATCCACAACTCACTCTCACCTGAGGTCTGATTTCAGTGATACCCATTTTTGAAGGTCCCTGGATCAATTTGGGGAGCTAACCAATCTGCTTAGAGAACAACAGTCCAGCTTCACATGGTGCAGGGCTGCTGGGCTGGCAGCCCTGGGCAATTCTGTCCCTTCCAAAACAACTTGTCCAAGCTTCAGGTTTTATTAATTTTGTACAGAGTAATCCAAACTTAGCCCTTTGTTGCTGTCATTTAGAACACCTTCTGTATTTTCCTTTGCCTGAATAAAGGCAGCCATCCAACTGACAGGAACACTGCCTGCAGCTTATAACCCATCCAGTGTGAAACACCTGAATTCAGCCAGAGCTGCACCTGAAAACAAGAAAAGGGCCTCCCCAGGAAGACAGAACCTACCACACCACACACTGAAAATTTGCTATTAAAGAAGCTTAGCTCTGTTTTTATCACTGTAAACCTCATTTTAGCAGGTTGGGAAGGAGAAATGGAAAGACAACTAAGCCCTGGAAACCTTCTGGAGGGAGTGGAGCAATTGCCCAGGCACAGAGCAAACAGGATCTGCAGGAGCTGTTTAAACAGCCTACCAGGGAAGAGGGAACAGGCAGTAAAATGGCAAGGCAGAGACTGTTGTTGCACCAAGTAAACAGTTGTGTGCCTAAAGGAAGGCACTGAACACTATTTTCTTCTAGGAGGCTGAAACCAGACAGAGCACTGCAGAGTCTGAGACCAAGCTGTGCCTATAACCCTGGCCACAGTCACAGCCACCAGCATGAGGGTGAGACATGGTGAATATGGATTCATTCCAGGTTAGGGAGACCAGAATGAGTAGCCAACATCTGAAAGGGTATTGGATCACATTCCCAGAATCCCAGACTGCTACGAGTTAGAAGGACCCAAAAGGATCATGTTGACCCCCTTTCAGAGCTGGGTTGTGTTAATGTGGGAACAGCATGAATATTTCAGGCCAGTTTTCCAAAGGCTGCTGCTGCAGACATCTAAGAGGCACAAAAGTGCTGCTGCCAACCTGCATCCACAGGTCAGATTGACTAAGAGGGGATTCTGAAGTTAACAACCTTAGTTACCTAGGAGAGAGGTTCAACAGATTTGTACATCTGCTGGTCCCATTTCAGGGCTTTAAAACACACCAGTGATTCTCCTCCTTTTATGGGCAAAAACTGAAAGCATAAACATACCAGAAACTGTAAGTTCTGAATTCTTCTTTTATGAAAAGCAAGCTAAAATCATAAATGCCTGCAGTCCCTTAGGAGGAAGCCAGAGTAATTTAGTCATGTCTCTTTGCAAGATGGAAGTGCTCAAATACAAATAACAAGTCAAATTTCTGGATGCAGGGGATACCAAGTTTTCTGCTCTAGGTTTTAGTCATTTTGATTCAAATATTGGCATTAAAACCTAGAAACCACAGATCCAGAAGCAACACGTCTGCACTCCTGGCCATCCCCCCCCAAAAAAAACCCCACCTGGACACATTCCTGTCTGACCTGATCTAGGTGATCTAGATTCTTCCTGCTCTGGAAGAGGAGTTGGACTAGGTGATCTTTTGAGGTCCCTTCCAACCCCTACCATTCTGTGATTCTGTGATCCTGGGTGCTGCAGTTACAATCAAAGGAAAAACACTAAAGACACCACCAACTCCACTTTATTTCACACTAGAAGCAAGCCTACTAAACAAGAGGAACCTGACCTACAGACTGTTTCCTTGGTGCAGATCCTTGAATTTGTCACAAAAACCTTTAAACATAAAAGAAAGGACCACGAGAAGATTTCTGATCATCATGATGAGGCCTGCAGTTCTGAGTCAGGTACCTGACAATACAAGCAGCAGAGCTCACATGAAAGTTACAGAGCAACTCTCTGGAATCTGGAAGGAGTCTAAATCCTATTCCCAGGAAAATTCATCCCTATTGTTCAAGAATTAGATATAAGCTTTCTACACATCATCCAGTAGCAGAAATTGGCTTCGAATTGAAGTTTTTCCTTCTGTGTCTCTAGTTTTCCACACAACCTTAAAACTTAGACATTAAATAAATCATGCTTACTAAAAAAAAAAAAAAAAAAAGAAAAAAAAAAGGTACATCAGCAGCTTACGCAATTGAAGGACTTGGAAAGACTACATACTCTTCTTGAAGCCTTTGGATGGGGGATGAGGCTGAAATCCTCCTGCTGGAAGCCCATAGCTGCTCATACGCTGCACAAGACTGGCTACGTTGCCAGATTTCTCCCTCCTGACAGGTACAGCTTCATCCTTGGGCTCTACATCCTTCTTAACTTCCTGAAACAAGAGATTTAAAGGACTGAGAGACCGTTTCAAACACCCAAGAGGTCAGTGGTTTTAGGCAGAGGCTTCACAGACTTAACAGATTTCAGGTACTTACCATTTGGTGTGTATTGTATTCAAAAATCATGGCATCCTTCTCCTAAACATACTAAAGGGCTCAATAAACCTGACCCTTCCACACAATCATGTCAGTAATCAGAGAAGCTGATGTGCTGAGAAGATTCAGAAACAAAAGGAGCATTTTAGCTGTCTGCTCCAGCCCTAAGAGAAGTAGCTTTGAGTCCAGAGTCCCATATTCCAGTCCTTGGCACAGCTCATATTTGAAAACATTTTTTTTTTCAATAGAAATAATATTTCAGTGACAGACCCATAGGATAGAGCTCTAAAGAAAATATTTTATTATCTAAAACTGTGTTAGGTGATCATCTCTGCCTCAGAAAGGTTCTTTACAGACCAGATGCAACTGTACTGCTGAAAGACATGACTGGAAAAGAATATCAGATTTAAGGAAGAGTGGGAGCAAGTGAGGGGAAAGATGTAGGAGGAGAGCAACAGGGGCATCATTTCTCTGAAAATTTTCTCCCACCTCTCTGTCTTCCCAAATTTCAGGTGTTAGCTTTGGAATTGAAGATGCCAATCAAGGCTAAGGAGCCTAGAAACAAGAAAGGATGAGTTCTTCACAGAAAAGGGCATGTACTCAGCAGTTACTGCATCAGCTTATTAAATGAGAACAGATACTCTGAAAGAAGGAATTCATCACCCTGCACAAGAAGAATCCCATTAAGACAGATCAATAGCCTATCTAGTGCAGAGCACAGCTCCCAGCAACTGCCATCCCAGACACTTTAGAGAATTATCCTGCAACCCAGATCCTCCCAGGTTCCCAGAGCACCCATAAGGGTTTCATTAGGGAGCTACATCCATTCCCCTCTCAATCTTTTCCTTTTGCTGTACCCATGGTCCTATCTCCACAGCTTCCTTGGGAATAGGCACCAGATGTTCACTCTGAAGAACCTTCTCCCTCTCATCTGCTTTAACTGATCTTAGGAATGTTTACAAATTCTTAAGGGAGGGTGTCAAGTAGAAGGGGTCAGTCTTTTTCCAGTGGTGCCCTGGGATAGGACAAGAGGTGATGGCAGCAGGTGAAACACAGGGAGTTCCATCTCAATATGAGGAGAAACTTCACAGAGGGTGACAGAGCCTGGAACAGGCTGCCCAGAGAGGTTGTGGAGTCTCCTTCTCTGAAGAGTTTCAAGACCCACCTGGATCTGTTCCTGTGTGACCTGATCTAGGTGATCTTGTTCTGGCAGGGGGGTTGGACTCAATGATCTCCAGAGGTCCCTTCCAACCCCTAATATTCTACAATGCTGTGATAAACTGACAACTGTTTTTTCCATGTTTAACCTACTACCCTTTAGAACATCCTTGCAAAGCAAGCACTATTTTTGTTGTTGTTAAAGAGGAACTGCAGCATTAATAAACCCTTAGGGCATTAGAAACCACATTAAAACCAAACCAAGTTAAAGCCAATTCAGGAATCCCTGGTCTCCAAAACCACATGTGGTCCACTACACCACAAATCTGTATTTCACATCAGTCCCCTAAAAGGAGGGACCTGCTCTAAGATTCATTTTCAAAAGCACCCCCTCAGGATTCTCTGACAGATGTTCCTGTGACCACTGCAGCCATTTCACCCTGAGCATCACTTTCATGACTCTCTGACCTTTTGGACATGCTAAGATTTGACAAAGGAAATCTTCTCTAAACACAACGTGTATCAGTTTGGAGCTCTGAAAACAGACACTAACTGATGCAAACATTAATATGTGGCCCATTAATAATGTTAATAAATGCCAGCAATTAACATTAAATGTTAGTATGAGTTTGTAATTCTTAAATCTCTGCCTGAACAGCTGGCCTGAAATTCAGCAGTTGGAAAATGACATTGCCCACAGGTCTCATCTCCCAACTACAACTATAACCAACCTAAACGTGCCCAAGCCTCCAACTCTTTGGTTTCCCAACAAATGAGCCATTTTTCTTTGGTTTTGTTGTTTCTTAAGTCAGCTTCATACATCCAAACGAACAGAAGAGAGCCTGTGCTGGGACAATACCAACAAAAAACCTCCAGGAGGCTTCAGCTTGTTTGGAGATGAGGCCATCACCAGATGCCAGCCAGCAAAACCAAAATGAAAATCTGACATTAACTGCAGCTGGAAATTTTAATATTTTTATTATGCCAGCCTGCTGTGGTTCAAGGCTTGTCAGCGTTTCCATTAGCAACACAGATTTTATGCATTTATGACTTGGCAGCAGCAGGTCAATTCAGTCAGTCCTCCTGGCATTAAACACACTCAACTGGGAAGTAGCCACCCCCTCTGTTCTGCTGCAAACTCCAGCACCAGTCAGAAAGGGTTGAAGTTTCAGAATCTCCAGTTTTGAAACACTTAGAAAATCTGCTGAAGTTGCTGCAGGCTGATATGCAAATGAGTACAGAAATCAAACTCAATAGTACAAAGAAATGAAGACTGGGGTGATCTAAAGTGGCTACTGTTTTAAATGCACCTGTCCCAGTTTAATAATTCCTCAGGGAAATGTAGATATTTATATAGAAAAACCTCTAAATCACCTGGGTATGACAACATGTGAAACAAATATTCTTCCTCTTTATACACAGACAAAAACCTAACACATTTAAATTCATCTATATCCTCATGATGCTAATTAAAATAAGGAAATAAGGAGGCAGTCCTGACCTACTTTCTACGCCAGCAGCCCTCCCACCATCAGCCTCTTGCCCACACATCAGTCTGGAGGGGCCAGCAGGAGCCTCCCCACTCCCCTTGCCAGAAGCAAAGTCCAATTAGTGGGGCAGTGGAGATGAAGAAAGCAGGTCAGATTGCCTGAAAGGGCAGAAGGAATAGATGGTTATAAATACATAGTCCATTCCTGAATTACAGAGCACAGAAATTAATCATCCAGCAAAGCTAAATCCTTAGCTGGGTTCTTCAAGGATAAATTTTAAGATTTTAGCTGCCCACCTCCTCCTACAGATGTTATTCAACCAACAACCACCATCTTTTTAGACTTTTTGCATGATTTCCACTGCAAACTATGAAAATATCAGCTTGTACAAAAGCAATTTGCATTGGCTGGATACATTATAAATACAATCTCGAGTAGCAGAAAATGGTCTCAGCAGAAAATGGTCTCCATCTCTAAAGAGGCTGAGAGAAGAATACACAAAAGCACATTTCTGAGCCTTCATGCAAGATCATCTCACTGCTTCACTTCCCCTCTTCTCATCTCTTTTCTTCCCCAACAGAACAGCAATGAAGAACCCATGGACTGGAAAATTAAATTCATGACTCATATTTTACTGGGCAGAAAATAAGGAAGTCAGAATTGAACCTGAGAGTTAAGGGAGAGGGAGGGATTGGGAGCTTCTGATAAATCCACAGGCAGTCATGTTGTTTATACAAGTTTATCTCTTTCTCTCATAGCCTGCAAATGCTGAAAAAATAATGTGTGAGACTTGATATAAATACATGTAAAAATCTGTGCAGCTGCATACAGCTGGGCAGCCATCATCTGGTCAAGCAGAGAAACACTGTGGTTCCTGGAACACAACAATCTTCATGTAGCTAATTATTTAAGCCCCCATTACTTGTCACATTTACAGTCTCAGTCACAGCACCAGGCAGGCAGGCACAGGGCAGCTTTTAACAGTTCCCAGCCTCTTAAATATATCTCACATCCTTTCACTTTGCCAAGGCTCTCCTCCTCAAACAGAAAACACTTTTTTTTATCTCAGTTCAGGCACCCACACAGGCAAAATATTTAATAAAGGCAAAGAAAGCAAGATGAGTAATTTGCAGCTATTGCTATCTGCCCCATTCCTTAACCACACCTGCCAGGAACTGAAGGCACAGATCAGGACAATTTATGAACCAAAATAGCTGAGAAGTTCCTCAGCTCTGTCCCTGGTTCAGCAGGTTCCACCTCCCAACAGAAGAGCTCAGCAGGGAGAGGTCACAAGCTGCCCCCAGCTCCTCAATAGATTAAATATTATTCCTGAAAACAGAAACAAATCACTGTGGAGATGAAAGTGGTCACCATGTGAAGAACAGGCAAACATGATAACCTTTGTTTTGCAAGAGAATTACTCCTAGAGAGTTTAACATGTGTCACAGGCTGATTTTTTTTCTGGCTTAATTCATGGCCAAAGTAGGGACTGTTTAGCAGTAAATCACTGGGTGGATTTTTTAGGTGCAGCATCTCACCTCACAGAATCACAGCATGGTAGGGGTTGAAAGGGACCTCCAAAGCTCATCAAGTCCAATCCCCCTGCTAGAGCAGGGCAAAACTAGAGCAGGTGATGCAGAAATGCATCCAGACAGGTCTGGAAAGTGTCCAGAGAAGGAGACTCCACCACCTCTCCTGAGAGTCTGTTCTACAACCCTCACAGTGAAAAACCTCTTCCTCATGTTGAGGTGGAACTTCCAGTGCTCCTGCTTGAATCCAGTGTCCCTTGTCCTGTCACAGTGCACAGGTGAAAAGAGGCTACCCCTGCTTTCTTGACACCCAGCCTTATGTATTTCTAGACATTAATTACATTCCCAATGAAACTATGTGGTTCCTGGAACAGAACCACAGAATTAGCTTCATATAGGTAACTATTTAAGCCCCCATCACCTCTCACATTTACCATCTCAACTTTGCCTCTTCCAAAATTGAAACTCCTTCATAGTCCAACTTCCTTCTGTAAGCCTCAGTCAAAAGTATTTCTCTTCAAGACTAAGATTAGAAAAAACTTTCCAGCTGACCCAACTCCCCAGCAGTTTCCAGTCACACACAAGAGTGTTACAGGCACACACTGCTACAGGGGCAACTGCTGCTGTCGTTCCTCAGCACAGCACATCACTCACTCCTCAGCACATCACTCACTCCAATCCATAAGCATGGCTTTGGAAATTCCCCCAAATGCTGCTTCTAAGTTCTACACAGAGCTGTCTATTTGCAGCTCAAGTTCTTGTGAGCTTCAAATGAGAGCACAGGAGGCAAGGATGCAAAGCCCTGGCAGTTAAACTTCTCCACCATCAGGAGATGCCAGCAGACATCTGGGGAGCCTCTGTGCACAGCAGTTTCCTAACTGGTTGAAGAAATATTTTCAGAAAGTTGCATTATTAATAGCTGTGGCTGCTGCAGATTCAAATCATCATTTCTAACTTTTCCCCATGAAGAAAATATAATTAGCCACAGAAGTGGTGACTCGAGCCAGGCTCACATTTCTCCAGCAGACAGAACCCCAGCAGTTCCTTCTATGAAATCACACCCACATCACTCTGCTTGAAGCTACCAATATTTTTACATATATCATCATTTATGTGAAGCATAAATCATATATCACCTCCCTGTTAGGAAGAAAGGCACCATCAGGTATTCAGGGTATCACTTCCTTCTCACAATTCATAACACATGGAACAAGGAGCATCTCTGGGAAGCATTAAAAAAAAAAATCACCAAGTCACTTCAGACTTACAGGCTAAAACTTGAGCCTCTAAATAAATGTCATATCTGAAGGAGAAGAACAAGAAAAGAATTGGACATTCCTAAATAAGGAAAATTCATGTCTACAGAGGGAATGTAGAAGCATATCTTGATACAGATTTATTCATATACATATATATTTATTTATACATGCATAATTTTTAATATAAATCCATTTATTTTTACTGTGGAGAAGAGGATACCTAGAGAGCTTATGTCAAAGAAGTATCAAAGCAGATTCTGATCTGAAGTCTTGTAAATATGTGCAAAATATAAGAAATCTGAAATGTAATGGCATACAAGTTTTTGTGGGTGTTAAAAAAAACTCCATTTTCTTTCAACAAGGACCAAAGCCCAGATGCAGAAAAGCACAGGAGCCAGATAAACAGCAGTGAAGCAAAGATCCTAAATTAACAGCAGTAACTAAAACACAGATGTTTATGTTTCCCAACCACTTAATTAAGAAAAAAATGTTAGTCTTAAAATCCCTCTAAAAATAACACCTAAATAATGTTTTATGGGGCTGCCACTTTCATTGTCAGATTTAAAAAAAATAATATCTTAAAATATTAATTGCATTTCTATTCTACTTGCTTATACATCTGAAAATGTAATTCTATTTCTGGGAATTGTTTTCTAGACTGTTGATGTCCTGTCAACCCCCAGTCAGTAAACAGGGCTTTAGCACAATAAAGCCAAGACCATGTGGCAAAGGATGCAGATCCAGCTCCCACAGCACATGGTGTTTTCTGAAGCTCCCCCCACAAGGCAGAGCAGGATGACACAACTGCCTCCCCTTCTCCCAGTGCTGCTGGTCCAGAGAAACATGCAATCCATTAACCACTGCAGCTCTGCCTTGATGTTAACTCAGAACATCCCTTGTTGCTTCTCACCACCATCCTGCTGGACTCAACTCAAGCTTTCTTCTTCCCTGCATCCCTTTTCCAGGGCATCCATCTCCCTCCCGTCCCTGTACAAGCTCCAGCACTTCACCTGTAGCCCCCTCTGCACAGAGGTTGCAGGAGTTAAACCATTGCCACCCCTACATCCCATCACAATTCTTGCCCAATGTGCAAAGCTAAATGGTTATGACAAGGTTTGGCAAAGAAAGGCTAAAAAGAAAACTCTCAGAATATCTCAGTGGAAATAAAATGGTAAAAAAAAAATTAATAAAAGAATCACAACAAACATTTTTATCTGAAAATGTGTCTGTCTTTCTGGTTCTGTTTTGTAAGCAGGTAGGAGACAGGACAACTGCCCATCATCAGTTTCTAATAGCTTGACAGCTTATTACACCAAGTCCAAAGCTAATGCACTCATACACACACACACACCAAATTATCATTTTTTAGGAAGCAAAAGGTTGTTATGCCCAGAAAACCTTTACAACAACTAACTTTGAGATCGTGGTATTAGGTAGAAGCCAGTGTTCAAGGAAGGAAAACATACATTTGAAAATAAACTGAGTGCTGCAAATGCTGCAGTAAAGGAGAGGTGACTTCCAAAACTGTGACCTGTGAAAAAAATTAAGACAAAAACAAAAAAAAAAAAATCACAAGTGGTGTAAACATTCTGAGATGAGTCAGGCTCACACAAGTGTAACTTTCAAGTTCACAAGTAAATTGCTTCATTCAACCTCATAAAAAAAAAGAAAGCAGAATAGATTTAATATTAACTGTGTTGGGTGTACACAGATGCTGATTTATTAGACACATGGTTAAGGACTAAAAATACAGCACTGGAATGCACGCCCACAGCCTCCCAGGACAGAACAAACATTACATGTCACAGCACCTGGATAACTGAGCTTTTTGGTGTTCCTACATATGCTAATTGCAGAATACATATTTATGGCTGTATTTCAGACTTCTGTATACAGTGGAGGTCTAAACCTGAGTAAGTTTTCTGCAGATGTCCAGTCAATAATCCTGGCTGACAATGGAGTTTACTCAAGGATGGGTGCAAACACCTTCTGATGGAACACACCCTGTTTGGAAGTTTCCAGCCAGAGTTTCCTTGCACCAGTGCTTGGAGCAGCAGCTAAACCACAGAATGTTAGGGACCTCAGAAGATCATCTAGTCCAACCCCTCTGCCAGAGCAGGGTCACCTAGATCAGGTCACACAGGAACAGATCCAGGTGGGGTTTGAATGTCTCCAGAGCAGGAGACTCCACAACCTCCCTGGGCAGCCTGTGCCAGGCTCTGGCACCCTCACTGTGAAGTTCCTCCTCACGTTGAGGTGAAACATCACAAACTCTTAGGTAAGAGGCACATGTACAATCAAGAAGCTTGAACAACTCCAATCAGAGAGAACACTAAGCATTTTAAGCAGGATTAATCATTAATTCATTAATTAAGTCATGAACCACTTTTTATCCTGCTATCCTTCATAACAATACCTCAGGTTCTGTACCAGTACTGTCACTGAAGCAAAATGTAGGAGTTCCTTCCACTTCTCTCAAGCTCTTGGCAACACAGTATTTTAAAATACAGAATATATATTTTTAAATACTAAGTATTAAAAGAAGCATCACTGTTTTCTTCATTTTGTGTTTCCTTTCAGCCATGGAAGACTTCATGATCCTATAGATTTTTACTCTTACAGTAAAACAACAACTTGTAAATGCAAACTGGAACCACTCTGATAAGTGGGGTTTTTAAGTTTGTTTTTGTTTTTGTTTTTTTAAATAAAGCATGGGTGCTCATCTAGAGCAGAGAAGGAGCCACATCATTTCACCAAATTTTCCTGCACTTAGTTAGCTTTTGAGGAAAGCATTTGTGCCCTTTCAGATCTAACATCCTATCAAAATAAATAATTGATACAGCCACATAACTTTCTCCTGACATATCTTTCTAATCGAAGTTCCTGTGCTGGAATATGAACCAATTCACACATCCCTAACCAACACCAATAAGGCAATAAAATCCCAGTGTGGATACAGTGATGATACAAAAAGCCATCCTGGGAGGTGGGAGCCCACCAGTAGCTCTGCTGGCCTGGCTGGGCCAGACACAGCAGCTCTACAGCAGTCTGCAACCTCAAACCAACCCCAACACTCTGTTTCTTTCATCTTCAGACCACATAGAATCATTTTACAGAGGGAACTCACAGAGTCAGGTATAAACACAAGCAGTCAATCCAGAGATTTGATTGCAAAATTCAAAGGAATAATAATAATAATAAATAATAATAACAGTAATAATAATAATCCATGATGAGCTCAGAGTCCCAGAGCAAATTGTAATATAAGACTACATGCCTATAGAGCAGTGAGTGCCACTGGCTGTTTTTGCCAATGTTTTTATCTGTTAGGGTTGGTTTTTAGCATTATTTTTAGAAACAATGGTTCCCCTATCCTAAGTAAGCCATTTATCCTGACATTCTGGTTGGAAGAAACCTGTTTCCTTGTTTCTTCAGGTCAAAATAACTGCCTAGTAGAGATCCATCTCAGGCACAGGAATTGTTATCACCATTCTCACCCATCTCAGACACATGAGATGTGTCTGAGACACAAGCACCCCCTGGTAACACACTCTCCACTGGCACTGTTTTCTCCAAAGCCAGAAGAAAAATCAGTTGGAACAAGGGATGGCACCACCAAACCAGCAGCAGGTCTCCAAGCACCATCCTGAACACTCAGCTCCACTGGTGCAAGGAGACAGAGGCACCTTCCACCCATCATTTCTCTCACATACTCAGCACTGAAATTAAAAGTACTTCACCTGGATTTCAATCTCTCAAGTTTTCTTTGCTTCTGCAAAACAAGAACTGTCAGCTGCAAAGCAAGAACTGTCTCCTTACTGGCAGAGCTGCCTGGGAAGGCAACACCACCTCTGAGCTCCTCATCTCACCTCACAACCCACTGCAATGAGAGTTTCCTCAAAACAACAAGAAAGCAAAGGAAAAAAAACCACAACTGTGTGGACTGAAATATCATTTGACCCTTAGGATTGATAAATAGCTGCATCTCTCATTTTCTTCCAAGCCTTACTTAGATGCAAAGAATCTGAATGGAACACCTACCAGAGGAACAACCCCCCCACATTCTGGAAACAGAGAGTTGCTTTCTTCCATTCTATAAAGATATTCTAATTACTTCAAACTAAACACAAATGGCTTATCTTGTAAGGCTTATCCCAGCTTTTTTTATTAGTATTATTGTTTAGAAGCTTACAGTAATTAATCTGATTGTTTGGTTTTAATGTTACTATGCTGCTTAATCATGCCTTGGTTAGAGTTAAGATCAACTTGGAGAGACACCATCTCACCCACAAACCCTTCCAACTCCATCATTCCTGTTTAAAGTTCTGGGAGAGGTCAATTTTCTGATTTTGAGAAAGAATGACAGAAGATGGTGTGCTTGAAGGAGCTCTCAGACAAAACTTCTCTCACCAGATCCCAGCAGCATCCCACCAGCAAGAAGACAGGATGGAGGCAGCAAAGCCCCAGACTTAAGACAGGAGGTCAGCTGTGCTAATACCTTGAAGATTTGGTCGAGGAGGGGCTTTTAAAGGGCAGGAAAAGGGCTTGGGTTTGTATTATTTACACAGACAAGGAAGTTGAACAAGAAAGTAACCCCTAAAAACAAATCCCCCTTTTTAAAAGAAATTCTTGATGCAAGCCCCCTGGCTGGCTACAGCTGCCAGGCATCTCCATACACTACATAAGCTGCACCAAACCCAACTCATTTTACTGTGCAAACAACTCTAAGGCCAAGAGTTTACACACTATATATGAAATAAAAGCTCAAAGCTATACTGCAGTCACAACTTTTTTTAATCTGTGCTGCCAGCCACACTCCTCACCCTGAAATGCCAAGTCTATTTAACAGAATTTGCTATTAAGAACATATGGAAAATAAAGCAAACTTACCACTTCCAAGGACATATTTGCTCGGACACACCCAGGGTTGCAGGTGTGGTGGTTGGGTTTTTTTTGTTTGGTTTTTTAAGGGAAGGAAGAAAAATGTCCCAGTGAGCAAAGTTCAGGTGTTCACCTGAGAAGGATCCAGGCTCAGCAGATCCAGGCAGAAAGTTTTCTCTGAGCCAGCTCTGTGACAGCCACGTCCTCTGCAGAGCAGGCAGCCGAAGTGCTGCATGTCCCAAGCACACTGGGGAAGTGTCCAGCTTGCTCCCCAGAAGGGTTCTGCAACCTCCCAAGCAAACTTTTCTACCTTAAGTGATGAAAGCTACTAATTAATCTACCCCTTGCTCCTCCCCTTCTTGAGTTACAGCCTTGAGCTTAGGATCGAACTGGTTTTACTGCCACGCAGAGCTGGATGACACACAATATAGCTTGGCAGAAAATCAGAGAGCAATAAATAACAGAAACCAATGAACTTCAGTTCTCGACCTTCTCAGCTATGGAGAGACAAAAATCTTCCAAAATGAGAAGGACAAACACCAAATCATCACTTTCAGCTTAACACAAGTTGGCTGGAGAGTGAATAGTTATTAAAAATGAAACTAACAGGAAAAAAACCCAACCAAACAAACAACAAAATACAACCAACCAACAGAAACCCACCCAGAAGCAAAAAGCGTTCCACATCCCACAGGCTTTAACACCTCCAGAAACCTCACTCTTTCCATTTAACAGCAAGTGGAGATGAATGTGTGTGTGTGTGTGTGTGTGTGTGTGTGTGTATTTTGCACCAACATGAATTTTAGAAAGGAAAAGCCACTCTCAAAGAAAACAATAAAATTCCACTGCTAATTCCCTTGCAGGAATTCATGAAGTTGTTTATTTTCAATTGCCCATACAGGAAGAGGAAGGAAAATGGCAATAACAATGTCAGGAACAAGAACCCAATTCAAGTTTTTCAGCCTCCCTACAAGCTGAAGTTTAAAAATGTGTACCTGTAGCATTTCAGGACATGGTTTAGTGGTGATGACAGTGTCAGGTGAACTTGATGATCTTGGAGGACTTTTCCAACCTTGCTCGTTCTGAGATTGTGTGATCAATGGGCAAAAGGTTTGGAGAGAAGCCCAAAAAAATCAACAAAAAGTTACCAGTAGATGTTCTAAGGCAGCAAGCATCAGCACCACCTCAGTATCCACAGGAAGCTTCCACACATTCCCTTCTGTACCTCAAACTGATGGAATGCTGAGCTCATCTCCTTGTTTGTACAACAGATCAACCCATCTGAAAACAAAACACCAGCTTCCTTTGCTGCACTTTTGACAGCAAAAACTAAATTACTAGTACTCAATGAATCACAAACCCACTGCCACTATAGAAAACCATTTTGCAATTCAAAAAAATAAAGGAAAAGACACAGAGAAAAAAAAAGAAGGGAAGACACAATCAAAAAGCTATTGCCTGGGGGATTTTCACCATTCCAAATGAAGCTGGTAACACTTGGTCATACTTTCAAACAGAAGAGATGCATTTGTCAATGCATCTGAAAGTCAAGACCATGAGTGGTGTAAATTGTCAGTAAATCCTATGTACTAGCAGAGCCTGGGGGTTGAACAGTAGGGGACTGATCTGCTTGAGCACTGATGATCCATTTTTGGGGCACCCAGCAGAGCCAGGGAGCCATCACCCTCCCGTGGTGGTCCTTGAAGCAGGCAAGAAGTGGCCACACACTGCCCAGCAGCCCAGGACAGTTTGCAGCTGCCACCCAGTCAACAAGCTCTTTTCCTGCCCTAGGACAGGATAAGGAACAGACAAGGGAACAAAATGAGCAAAAACCAAAATAGCTGAACTTAGTGCCTCACCCTCAATTCTCCTGCAGTTATCTGATGAAAATCAAAGGCTTTTTTTAAAGGACTCATTTATCATCTCTAAAAATATCTATTATTTGAAAAGGAAAAGAAGTCAATCTTCATCCAGTTTAATCTGCCATGTATTTATTTTGGTTTAGTTGTTTGTTTTTTTTAACATGAAGAGGCTAGGGAAATCTACTGGATAATGTGTATACTGATAATTCACAGATAAAGTGAAGCTGAATATAATGAGCTTCAAATACTAATATTTTTCAGATCTGCACAGATTCATTATTTATTATATTTATTATTATTTACAATCCAAATTATGCATCAAGAGTTATATCCTGATCCCAGTACAATTCTTAAACATATATATCACACACAAAAAAAGAGACATAATGAGTACAGGCTTGGTTCCCATCTAATGCATGAAATTACACTTGTAACAGGAGAATTAGATGATCTTTTCAGGTAGGAATAAATATTCAAGTACAGCCCCAGAATTTTGCATCCAAATGGGTAAAACTTAGTGTAACCTTGGTTCTGTCCACACCAATTTGCTCTCTCTTGTCCTGTGCCTACCAACCTGACCTGAGAGATCCAGCCCATGCACCTGAGGTTCCTCTACTCCTTCCAGCCTTGTGTCCTTCCACCTGTTTCCTCCTCACTGCATCTTCAGACCTTCAGCCTTCTTCCCTTTTTCTGTAGGTCACAAGAAGTTCATGATATCTGTCCCTCTTCAGCAACCTTCTTGACAATTATCCCTCCCAATCAACTTGCTACACTTCTCAACCTGCCTGATCCATGGGGAGGTTCCTCCCTAGAGCAGCAAGACACCCCTTCCTATAGAAAGCTCCCAGGGCACAGAGGCCACCACCACCTTGGGTGGTGAGATACTGGGCAGGGCAGCAAATGAGTAAAATCCATTTCTCAAGGGACCTTCCTTGTTCACAGGGCCAAAGTACAACCCTGCTTCAGCCTCTTTCCACCTTCCTCCTGCAGTTCACCCACCTCTTGCAGGTGGTGACACTGCACCAGGCCAAGAAAGAGCTTTTGAATTTAGTTGCAGTTTTTAGAATTTTTGCAGAATTTAGAACAGTTGGTGAGGAGGGCAAGAGGAAGGAGGAAAAATAAAAATAAATAAATAAAACCAACCACTTCTCTGCAATAGCCTTCCCAGAAATAGTCTCTCAAACTGTTACTGCATGTGAATTAAGAAGAAACTATAAATTAGCTGTGAAGAAAACCATAATTTTCACTTCCCTAACAATTCATGCTGTCCCATCATCTCATCATTGCACAAGTCTTCCACCCTACACACAACCATCTCAAAAGTACCCAAAACCAGCCTCATAACTGCTCTGATCTCCAGCACCAACAAGGCAAGTTATTCCCTGTTGTCAAGAATCCAAAGAGAATTTTCTTCTACACAACTTCCTTTCCACTCCTCCAAATCCCTACACCTAGAAAACTGACTGTCCCCTGTAATTCAGAATATCTGATCATGCCATGCACATACTGAACAGCTTGTGTAGTTAAAACACCTGGAGCTGAGATGAATAAAGATTTTTCAGGATGGAAATAATTTAATCCGAAGTTTTTAAAAGCCACAGCTGCAGAAGAGCAAGAAAACACCCAACATGTTTAGTATTTAACATGGAAACAAGCCACACCCAAGCCCTCTTTGCTGTTCAGAAGCAAGCTGGTCTTGACACAAGAAGCAGAGAAGAGCCACCTCCACTGCATGTTTTACATGGCACTTGAGTGCTGATTAAATACATCATCAACACACCACATAAGGTAAAATTATTTACACAAGGCTCAAAATCCACAATGGATTTTGAAATAAACTACAAGTTAAAATTATTAGACAAGTAAAAAGCATTCATACAGACTTTTCTGTGGTAAAAAGATCCTCTCTGAGAACAACTGGATTATTCCCATAGCTAAATCCCAACAGTAAACCAAAAGTCAGTAATTTTGCTCTTACAGTAGAATGAACAGGAAAAAACTAAACAAAACAAACATGTAATATTTGATGTAATCAAGTGTAAAGAAGTGTTTCTAGCTGTCACAGTTTAGGGCCAGGGCAGCCTCTTAGATACATAACAGACACTTTTTGTTAACCCCCCTCCCTCCTAAAAGGGAAGGGAAAGGGGATGAGGGAGAGAGACTCAGTGATTAGAAAAGGAAACCAGAACAGCTGCAATGAAAATGAAAATAGTAATAAAAATGGAATATATACAAATATATACAAAATCAGTACTGAACCCAGGCATCCCCCTGATGGCAATTACATCACAGTCACCACTGGTGCTATGGAGCAGGCACCAGCAGAGTCCCAGACAGGGCCCAGCAGCTGATAGGAGCTGTGTTCAGGAGCTGGATCCTGGTATTGGATTCAGGAACACACAGATCAGGATCAAAGGCAGAACAGAGAGAATCCTCCTCAGATGCTGGCCAGTGAAGAAGCAAGGAAGAGCAGAGCCAAGCAAAGTGGGGCGAGCCCCTCCTGCCCTCAGCTTTATCCCCAGTGTGCTGTACATGGGCTGGAACCCCTCACTGGTCAGTTTGGGGTCACCTGTCCTGGCTCCTCCCTGCAGGTGCCACCTTTCACTTTCTGCACCCCCATAGTGGTGCACAGGATCCAGCAGTGGCCTTGGTCTGCACCCCAGCCCTTGGCACTGACTCTAAACACGGGGGGTTATCACTGCCAGGAGCAGCCACTGCCTGTGGAAACAGCTGCTGGCTTCAGACAGTGCAGGGAGTGAGAAGAACTGAGCTGAAAAGTGAAATCACTGATCAGAATTCGTTCTGTTCTCACTCAAACCAGGGCAACAAAGTTGGAAAAAGCCTACACGAGGGAAAATAAAAATAATAAAAAAAATATATCTATTCCTTGTCCTGCAGCATTCTGTCGGTAGATGGCTCTGCAAGCCACGGTGTTCCCTGGTTAACCATTGCATGGTGGACACAGCTGGGGCTCGAAGGAGGGGAGTTTGGCTCTCCGCCCTTCTGCGGTTCTGCGGTTTCAGATGGGGAAATCTGAGGTGCCCTAAAACCCGCAAGCACCCCTGGGTTTTGTCTAACCCTTGTTTCTTTTCTGACAGCTTCCCCACCCTGACCTTTTCAGACAGACATCCATCCCATCCCATTCTCTCTGGAGGATCATTCAATCACAACCCATCTCAGCAACGCTCCCGTGTCTTCCACTACACACCAGTGGCATCAGCTGGGTGAGCAGCTCAGTACGGCCCAGCAGCCCTGTGCAGGCAGCTCTGCCCTCCTGCCTGCAGCCTCTGAGCCACCACACGTAGGTGGACACATCGCTGCCAGCCGCGGAGATGCAGCTTCTGGCTGCGGGCACCGAGCAGGCACCGAGTAGGTTAAGTCAGCAGCTGCCATCTAACATATTGCAAAAAAATATGACTCGGAACAGAACGTTTTATCATCTCTTTCCCATGCCTGAAGCTGAAAGTCTCTAGAGGTCCAATCTGCTTGACTTTTTTTTTTTTTTTTCCTCTCTGGCAACTCAGTTTTACTGGCGTTTCTCTCTTGTGACCGTGCAAAAGATTGCATTTTATAGATGGTACATTTAGGTTGGAGGTGCAAGCAAATTTTAAAAAGCATTCTTATGGAAATTTGAACAGCACAGGGTTGGAACAGTCAGGGAAAAGGTGCATCCTTTCCAGCTAGAGCCTTTTGGAGCAGATTGCTATGGAGATAGAAGGAAGATTTGTCATGGGTGCCAAGCCTGGGGAGCCTGGGGAGTTTTAAACCGTGTAAACAGATCATTACCTACACAGTAGCATCCAGGCTGGCCATAAGGGGTTGCAGTTTGACAGATATCTAAATAGATGGGTTTGTTCTCTGAAATTCTGCTCCTACACCTATAACAGTGTTTTGTGTCCTCTCTCTCTTACCACGTAGGTTAAGATTAAAAAGGGTCTCTGAAATTGCTCAGGTTGTGGATGGTGCCGTTTCTACACTGTCATGGACTGAAGAGGCATGGAGATATTTTTCTCTGGGGCTTGAAACATGTAAAACTGACCTGATGGAGGTTGCCTGTGAAGTGGTAGCAGGGTCTTATCATCAGATCCAGGCTGCAAAGACCACCCTTCTCATGCTAAGCCTCTTTAGAGACCTTTACTCACCGTGTTGTTCTGCTTGTGCACAGTATTTCCACAGCTGGGACCTCGTGTTAAACTGATAGGCCAAGACTGAAAAGGTGTGTTTGATGGCTAGGGCTTATAATATTTGTGCCTCTTCTACCCTGTTGTGCAATAGGCTCCACCATTTCAGAATTATGATTTTTATTAGCCCCCAAGAGGTGTTTGAAAGCAGCCCTAAAGGATAATAGCCTGCTGCTAAAATCCTTAACATGACAATTTATCTCAGGACCCTGACTGTTACCACTCAAGGACTGAAATTCTGTAATCAAAAACTCATTTGAGCCTCCACTCTCCTTAAGTCACCTCTCCCTGAGCATCTTTTTCACATCAGCCTGTGGTACACAGCAGCAGGGACTGCAGCAGCCCTTTGGTTGCTGAGCACAGCTATGCATGGCTGCAATTTTAAGCTCTGATATGGAGGAGCCTTTGGAGCTGCCTCTCTTAACCTTTGTCCCTATTTAACCATCAACTTTTACTCCTGGCAGTAGCCCCCAGCCTCAGATTAGCATCAGGCTATGCTGAGTTTGTGCACACCAAGGGCTGGCAGGGTGAAGGAGCAGAGTCAGGGTGGGTGGTGTACAGTGCAGAGCTGGATTTCAGGTCTGTGCTCGTGGCAGCTCCTGCACACACATTGGGTGGTCAGACAAGTCTCAAAGAGGCCTTCAGCAAGGAGGGGAGTGACACGGGGGATTTCTGGCTGTGTGGTAATATGGGCTAGCTGCCCAGGAGTGCAGGAATGAAAGGGAAGAGCCACATCTAAAAGGAATATTCGTTCATCAATTCGGTTTGCATTTCCAGCTTTGTCTGCATCTATGTGCTCTGTCAGCCTCATGATAATTTGAGGTGAGCCTGGCTGTGTCCCCTGAAGGGTATAAAATTGGTTATTCCCTTTCCTACTAGCCCTCCATCCCCTCCCAATGGCCTTTGTCACTGACCTTCTTCAAAACCTGATGTCAAATTCTGAGGTTTTCTATAACAAAATAACAAACCCCAGCAATCAGTGTCCATTTTCCTTTTGTATTGAACAGAGGCATCTGCCATGGTCTGTGCTGGCAGCTCCCCCTCCCCTCAGCAGCCCTGAAATCACTGGGAATCCAGCTACTTTTATCCAAATGCTGCCAGGTATTGTTGGTGCCAGATTCATCCTCAAAATTTGCTGTGTTTCCAAAACAAAACTCTGCAGGATTTTGGTTCTATTAATATTGTTTGAGATTTCCTTCCAATTCCACATGAAAATAACTGCAAATTCCAGCATAATATCAAGGAAATTTGGCTCCCCGGTCTGTTTCGGCCTTGTCAGCCCTCTTGACTCCCCTCTGCTGTGTCTCTGGGTGCTGAGACATGAAGGGACCACTGTGCTGGTTTTAGGGAACACTGTGCCCATTTTCCAGAATAGGAAGAAGCAAGGTTGTAGGAGGTCCACCACAAGGAATGAATCATAGAACCATGGAATCATCTAGGTTGGAAAAGACCTTTAGGATCATCAAGTCTAACCATTAACCCTTCCCTACGAAGTTCACCACTAAGCCATGTCCCCAAGCAGATCTAGATGGCTTCTAAACACATCCAGGGATGGTGGCTCAATCACTTCCCTGGGCAGTCTCTTCCAATGCCTGACAACCATTCCAGTGAAAAGTTTTTCCTTAATGTGCAGTTTAACCCTCCCCTGGTGCAGCTTGAAGCCATTCCCTCTTGTTCTGTCACTAGTTACTTGTCAGAAGAGACCAGTGCTTGCCTCTCTACAACCTCTTTCCAGGCAGTTGTAAGGAGCAATAAGATCTCCCCTCAGCCTCCTTTGCTTCAGTCTAAAATGACTGTCAACACCTAGTCAGCCTGCAATGGTGCAGATAGTTCAAAGCAAAATAAAATATTCAATTTCCTTAACTGGAAACTGGAGGGAGAGCTCCTAATTCCAGTACTGTTCAGCTCTGCCACTAGGTTGAGGGCAAAGATAAATATAATTGCTGATAAAATTCGGGATTGCAGAAGGATTGGTGGGATAATTGGTGACTGCCATAGCAGAACAGTTGTGCTATGGTTTATTATTCATTCAACAGTGTAGGATGAATGTCACTCCATGCACTGGGATATACTGGGGAATGAGGAGCACAGGCAGTGTCTATAGGATGGGGACTCAATGTATCTAGAAAAGGATTTGAGGGATTTAGGAGGATCATCTGTACCAGCTCACAGTGAGCTGTTGCAGCAAAAAGGACTGAGGCTGAGGAACAGATGGGAAATCTGTGCTTTAGTCAAACACAAGCTGTTGAATTCAACTGGAGGAGCTGGTTACATGTTATAATTCAGTGTCATACAAAAATCAACCTAGATGTTCCAACAGAATGAAAGTTTATGATCTGCCAAAGGTCACACAAGATGTTTATCATCAAGAAGAAACTTAAAACCACATCTTTGACGCCCTATGGCCAGTGTTCATCCTCTGAATCTTTCTCCCTCATATGAAAAACATCAAGCGGTTTTCATTCCCTTTCCCTTCCTTCCCCTCCCCTCTGATAAGGAGTGGGCTGGCTGGGAAAGCTGTGGTTGTGTAAGGCTGCAGCCAGTGCTGTTAGTGAGAAAGCTGTTTTTGAGCAGAAATTCTGATCACAGCACAACCTTGTCCTGCTGCACCTCATTTTCAACCCTGCCTGGACCCCACAGCACCAACCTTCTGCAGATCCCACCGCTTCAGACACCCACTGCGATGTGAAACATGGGGCCAAGGACTTGCTCCAAATCTTCTCCTGGTCCCTACTGTAATTGTCCTGGGTCTCACATAGTTTGCTCTGCTTCATTGCTCTACAGTAATTGTGGGCCACATGTTCAAAGGGACTCAGAGCTAGGATTTGGTTTGGAAAAACATCCAAAGAGATTTGGTTTGGGAAAACATCTAAAAGGATGAATGTTCCTGGCATGCTGGCAAGACTTGTTAACTTGATGTCAGAGTTGCTACTCCAGAGACGTGGGAAGTGACATGCAGTTCATCTGGGAAGCTTGGCAGTACTTCCACTGCAAGCAGTTCAGCTGTTCTCCTCGGGGAGAGAGTGGGAAGTGTCCTCATTTCCCCGGGAGCACGAGGCACAGTGTACTTTTAGCATGTGTGCATGAGAGCCATACCTTCACCTGGGTACTGGGACCAAAGGACATTTCCTTCCCTCTCACAGAACCACACCACAAGGGAGAAATAGTAGTAATACACAAGAGATCAAAGATGTTTTTTTGCTAGAGGACTGCGAAGAGAAGGGTTATAAGGTCCTTTCCCATCCAAGCCTTTGGGAAATCTGCTGGAGTTTCAGAGAAAGCCTCTGTGTCCCTGCTGGCCAGGAGCTGAGCTGCCTGGGAGGGGCAGGAGGAGCTCCACAGAGGGGTGTTCAGGACTGGGCTGCTAGCAGGTTCCCTGTGGTGCGAGATGTATCCTGGAGAGCAGCAGGGAAACCACGACTCAGCAGGTTTGCCTCCTCAGAAATGGCTGTGTTCAGGCTCTCATCTGTAGGAAACATCTTCTTTTCCAGGTCTTTTTACACTCAGTTTTCATGGCAAAACCAGAACTAACATCACCACAAATGCAATGAAAACCCCAAAAGCTATAGAAGCTGTATCTCCCTATGGTGAGATCTCCATACTGTCCTGCTCTGCTAGCCAAGGTGCCTCCTCCTGGTTTGAACCAAGGATGACACAGAGTCTTAGGAGAAGTGGGAAGAGGAATGAGGCAGGATTCACAGGGCTGTAAAACTTGAGGGTGCAAAACAGAAACAAATCTCAGGATAAGCCACTGAAGGGCAGCATTCAAGGGGCAGCAGGTGAGGAGTAGCCAGGGGTTAATGAGGCATATCCCATTCTTTTCTGTTCTCCAGCAGATGTTTTTAGACACAAAGACACAGTCATCATTAAATGTTTGTTAAGGTGCTGGTCATCTCTTCCTGAAGGAAATCCAGTTCCATGTCATGTGGGTGAGTCCTCCATGAACAATTGAAGAATCAACTCTTCAGGTAACCTGCCAAAGGTCTCCTCCACTCTCAATCCCTTGGGGCTGTTACAGACCTAAGGCCAGATCCATAATGATGATGGCACAAAGTTACACAACATCCTTCTCCACCATCTTCATTGTGAACCCGAGCCATGGCTTTTGCCTGACTATGACCTGTTCATGGCAGAGGCTCAGCCTCAGGATGTGAACTGTTTAGGGAGAGAAAGCCTGGAGCTGTAAGAGTAGGCAGTGGTGGGGAAGGAAGCATGAGATGTTTGCTGGACCACTCAGGGGAAGGGAGGTGTCTTCAGACAAGTGAGTCTGAGGACTGGGATGAGGGGATGATGGAAGGATAGTGGCATTGGCACATCTTCTTCTTGCCACTTCCCGGGAGCATGCTGAGAGATTTCCACTGCACCATGTGCCAGGGCAAATTGGGACAAACCAGTTGGGTCACTGTTCTCCAAAGGACACTATGTCAGTGCCCTCTTCCTGGGCACTAGCAAAGCTATTGCTCTGTCTCAGCCATTTCTTTGCTCCCTTGAGCATTTTGTCCTCCAATATTGTCTTTCTCTCCTTCTCCATCACACACATTTTTGGCATTGCTGATGCTCATTCATTTTTAACGCTGAATACACTTTTCCTGCTCAAAGCCTTTCCTAACCATCAGCTAATGAAGCCTCCCCTCGGAGACTGGCATCGGGCACAGTTATCCCCGTGGCAGGGATTTGCCCAAGAGCACGAAACAGGTCAGCTCCAGTGCTGCACTGGAGCCTGGAGCCAGAGAGCTCCAGGGTTGTGCTCAGGCCAGATGTGTGCTTCTGGAGCACTCTACCTCTTCCCTCTGGGAAAGGCACAGGCAAGTGGTGGGTAAGGCCTTCAGCCAGGTTAGGGTACAAAGTGCCCTGTACACTTTTGGGCTGATTACTGAGCTTCACACCCACACTGCCTTGGCAGGTCTAAAGCCATACACATGACAGAGGATAAGAGGCTTGTCGTGTCTGTCTGTACCTAACCTGTCATCTACAGTTGCAGAGGTGTTTTATTCCCAGCAGAGACCAAACCCATCTTAATCATAGAATCAATCATAGAATCATAGAATGCTTTGGGTTGGAAGGGACCTTTAAAGGTCATCTAATCCAGCCCCCTGCCACTGAGCAGGGACATGTGCAACTAGAGCAAGTTGCTCAGACCCCCTGCCAACCTGACCTAGAATAGTTTGAAGCATGGTTCCCTCCCTGGCAACTAGTGCCAGGGTCTCCCCACCCTCAGTGTAAAAAATGTTTTCCTTCTCTCTAGTCTAAATCTCCCCTCTTTCAGTTTAAAATCATTGCACCTTGTCCTACAACAACAGGCCCTGCTAAAGAGATTGTCCCCATCTTTCTTATAGGCCTCCTTTAGGTACTGAAAGGCTGCAATAGTAGAGCTCCCTGGAGTCTTCTCTGGGATGAACAACCTCAACTATCCCAGCCTGTCCTCACAGCAGAGGGTTCCAGCCCTTGGATAATTTCTGTGGCCTATTCTGGCCTTGCTCTAACAGGTCCATGTCTTAAGGCTCTATAAAGAAGTTCTTCAGTGAAAGATGTGGGAAAATTCATTCACCAACCTGTCCAGGTTCCTCTTACATTGGTGTGCCTAGCCCAGGGAGCTTCCCAGAACCTGAGGCTATCTGCATGGATGAGGATGGAGCCAGTTTAGAATACAGAAGTTCCATCTAAATAATGAAAAATTTATTTCCTATGAGGGTGATGGAGCCCTGGAACAGGCTGTCCAAAGAAGTTGTGGGGTCTCCTTCTCTGGAGAGATTCAAAACCCATCTGGACATGATCCTGGGTAACCTCCCCTGGGTGATCCTGCTCTGGCAGGAAGCTTGGACTCAACGATCAGTAGAAGGTCCCTTCCAAACCCTACCATTCTGTGAGTGCCAATGAGAAGAAATAACACAAGTGAGGCCTTCTTTGGTAAGGCACTGCAGTACCAGGAGATGCTCTAACAGGCAAGTGCAGCCCCAAGCCTTAGATGGCTGCTATTTAAAAATTAAACACACAAGGAAGAAGATGCAGCAGATATTTAGTGTTTAGGTGACACAGGGTGATGCAGAGTCGTGTGTGTGTCTGGGGAAGTTATCAGGGGGTTTGTAGCCTCGCTTTCCTAGACCATATGTTACCCCAGATTTGCCAGAGAAAAGCAGCAGCATGCAGGAGTGGATATGCTTGGATGACAACATTTATTCCCTGAGACCTCATCTCACCCTGCAGGATTAGGCCCAATAATCCCAGAGTGATTATGGCAGTGATTTTTGCTTCATCACCTTCTTTGCTTCAGCCTTTGGAGGGGAGGGGTTGTGTCACATCCTGACTGCAGTAAAGCAGGAACACTTCTATTCTCAGTCACAGCCATGGTAACATTTTTATGCCTCTTTTTCCTTTTATTATTTTATTACTATGCTATTATTTTTTAATTTTCTGGGTTTTTAAAAATTTTATTTTCATCTTTTTTTTTTTTTTTTCCTGAGACTGCTCTTACTGCAGTGAGCCACTGAGTGCAGATATAAGAGATAATAGTTATCCAACTGCACAGAGGAACACCAAGAAACATTAAAATGTGCCAGAAATCAATAGATTTCCACTGGTTTTGAGTACTGGCGATTTCAGCCCATTCACCAAGCCAAAGCTGAGTTTCCCTACTTTGTACACAAGCATCTATAGAATCAACATACACAACCTAACAAGTGTACACGAGCATATTCCTGTTTCCACAATGTACCACCCTCCTGGGATTGTCTCTCTGTGAGTATGGAGCAGATGTCAACATTATACTTCTAATAAACTCATCAGCCATCCAGTTTTGCATGCAGACATGCTCTAATTTTGTTGGGTTTGGGGTTTTTTTTGTTTGTTTTTGAAAAGCAGGACAAAATACAAACAGGGGAAGTTACCAACAACAGCCTCCAAAATGAGAGAGTCTGTGAAAAGCCAGAAGCTAAAGGGGAGATGGAAATATGGTGCCTTGGAAAGTCTGAAAGTGATTTTATGTGTAGCTCATATTTTGCTGTCTTGTCCACTGTGCTGTTAATCTCCCCCCCAGATCTGCATGTAAAAATGACACCACCAAATTATTAGCTATTAATTGTATGCTGAATTCAAGTGAGAATTACTATAATGTGCCACAGCATCCATAAATATGAGATCCAAGAGGGGCAGAATGGCCTTTTGTTTCCCTTTGCAGAATTATATGCATGACCCAGTTTTTTCGAACACTGCAGAGGCAGGAGAGACATAGCATTGTTTGTTCAACACAAAATGGGGAGGGAGGAAGGGCTCTAGTTTGCAATGTACAGTAAATAAACTCTTGGGCTGCAGAATGTGACCAGAGAAAGGATGATCAAATGCCTTGTTCCAGCCAGCAGGATTTGCAGAGGCATCTCACAGTTAATGAGAACATTACCCTGAACTGTTTGAGGCCAATCCCAGAACCCAATTTCCATTTTGAATATCTCTCCTACATTCTGGGTCTCTTGCTTGTGTTGCAGTTTGATCTGCTGGTTTAGGTGGAAATCTCTGAACCCCAGCTCCTGGTGCCTGTGGGTTCAGGGGCTCCCCGGGTGGCAATGGAAATGAAGAGGGCTCAGCTCTTGGTCTTGGATGCCAGTGTGACATCAAAGCTGGGAGGTGTGTGGTCCTCACCCCAAAGAACACTCAGCCTTCAGCCTGTGTGGTCACTGGGATAAGTGGCATGAGACACGTGGGCCAGCTCTGGCTGGGGAAGATTTTGGTGGATGCACTTTCACAGCTGAGAATCCCCTGCCCTGGGCAGAGGTACATAAATATGGGAGACAAGGGAGGATCTAGTTCTCTTGGAGAAGTTGCAGTTATGGTTTAAAGGTGACCTGACGAGGAGAAAAGGGCAATACAACAATAATCTGCTATGTTGAAACAACCTCCTGCAAGAATGTAGGTAATAAGTATTTACAACATGAATCCTCAGGACACATAATGTAAAGCACCACAGAAAGCTACTTATGTCCTTGCAGAGGTAATCTGGGAAGAGCAGAGGAAAGGAAGGCGGTGATGGGAGAGCACATGGCTGTCCCTGGGGTGCAACCATGGCAGGACATATGAGGAGGAGGTGGAAGAGGTTCTTCTAATTTCCAAGAACAGTCAAAGTTAAGAATGCTATTTTAATTACCCACATCTGGAAATGAGACAGGCAGGGACACAGCCCCCCCCCAAGTCCCTAGGATGCTGGGGATAAAGCTTCAACTCAAGTGGACACACAGCTACCTAGATTGGACTGTGACCATGAGGAGCCAGTTGGTAGCCAGAAAGGAGAGTGATTCTGGGGACAGTATCCACAAAGCAGAAGAATCCATTTTTTCTCACAAACAGGTTGATGCAAGAGCAAAGGTGGAGGGACACTGGACCCAAACTGGATGACTTCAACACATGCAAGGAAGCCACAGGTTAGCTCCTGGGGAAGCAGGAGGGCTGGTAGAGTGGGGAAGAGCCCTGAAGGCACCGGGTGGTTTATCTTGCCTGGAGGGCGCCAGAAAAAACAACCACTGACCCCAACACCAGTGGTCCTGCTGAAAATCCAGAGCAGAGGGAGGTGGGAACCGTGGGAACTCATTACATATTTGCAGCCAAAACCGCCCTGTTGCGAAACTGTATGGGAAGTGGTGGATGAGTTTCAGCTAACAAGGGTGGGAAGGCAACAGGAGGATCTATAAATACGTCAAAAGGAAAAGAAAGAAGAAAGGGAATAACCAAAGGATGAGTCAGAAAAGGCTAGTGCTGTGTTCACAAGAAAGGTTCCTCATCACTAGCTAATTCACTCTAATTACATGTTAATCAAACCAAGGAGTGGAGCAGAAAGAAACCAAATGGAGACATTTTAGGTGGGACAAAGGAGGTGGAGTCAGCCCAGGCAGAGAATGGTCCTGCTGGAGGTGAATGGAGGAAGCAGTTGTTATGTTCTTGCCAGCCACCCAGGGCTAGAAAAGGTCCTGTGGGCCAGAAAGAAGCAGGCACAATATCTCTCCTTATAAAGTGGAAATGTTAAACAAGGAGCCTAACTTTGAGCCTTGGAAAACTCCCAGAACTAATTATTAAACAAACAGCTGATGCAAAGGCAGAGAAGAATATGGGGATAAGAAAGTGAATTTTTCAGAAATAAATTGCCCGAACCAGATTAATGTTCAGCTCAGGTTTCTTCTTGGGCAGCTGAAATGTGCTGTGATTTAGGTAAAGCTTTTTAAATAGTCCCATCTGACATTTGGCAAATTCTCTTAAATTAAGGAAATATGAGAAAGTTAATTTAAGAACAATTGAATAAAAGATGCCTTGGAGTCCCTGCTGGGGGTTTTCAGCCAGACAACGAGGAGATTCTGAGCAGTGTCATCCCAAATTGGGCATAAAGGTGATGCTATTCAATATTTTAATTTCCTGACTTGAATGATGGCCCAGGGAATGCACTTCTAAAATACGCAGGTCGTGCTGGACCACAAGCACCTGGGAGAACTAGATGAGAATTGAAAATGAACTAAAAAATTGGATAAAAAGCCTGAACAAGATGAAATCCAATAAATAACAGCACAAAGTGCAGCTCTTAGAGGAGCAATATCAAATGCATGGTGCCCACTGGGGAGCTTTTACTAGGTGATGGTGCAGCAGAAATGGAGGAGGTACAGCATGTCACAAAGGATGAGGATGAGAAATCTGCCATTGGGAAAACACCAACAAAAGCAGCAAATCTCTCTCCAGAATGAAGTAACAAGACTGTTGTGTGAAAACAAGAGAAGGGAATAATTCAACTTTCTTCCACACTGCTGAGGTCTCTGTTGGACCAAGTCTCCTATTTAGGGTACGCTTTGGAAAAAAAAAAAAAAAAGTAAAAAAAAAAAGTAAATTAAATGAAAAAAAGATTAAGATGTGAAAAAGTAGAAAGGTTGAAGATTTGACTTCATTTTGCCAGGAAGGAGAAGCTGTGATAAAAGCTCTAGCATACAGCCAACTCTTACAAAGAGCAGATAGTCCAGTGTTGCAAGAGGAAATCATATTAAATTGCAACAGGGCAGCTGCTCCATCCCCGTTAACCATCTAGCTGCCTTCTTCTGTCCCTTCTCCCCCCAGTACACCCACTTTGGGGTGCACAGGTCAGAGCAGCACAGTGCTCACCATGTGGGTGTATCAGGTCAAATACAGCAACAGAACGGTACCCACTGCCCCGTTCTCCATCTCTCTCCTTGGTGCCCTCTCCTGCCCTGAGTTCCCAGGCTCTGGCAGGGACATATCAGCTGGAGGGACAACCAGAAGCACAGATTTAGAATCACAGAATCATAGAATGTTAGGGGTTGGAGGGGACCTAGAAGATCATCTAGTCCAACCCCCCTGCCAGAGCAGGGTCACCTAGAACAAGTCACCCAGGAACAGATCCAGGCAGGTTTGGAATGTCCCCAGAGAAGGAGACACTTTTAGCACTGCTGAGCAGAAAAGCAGGAGAAATCGCCATATCTCTTGTGGTAAATGAAGCAGGACAGGGGTCTGGAGCTGGACGGTCCAATTAAAGCACCAGATGATGGGTTTGTGGCCACTCTTGGAGTGGGTCTTCTAGCCCTCTGCCTCAGCCCTTTGGACTCCAATCTGGGTTCAAGCTGTTGGATATGCATCACTTGAAAATAAACCCAGGGATAATTAAAACACTGTGTAATGCTTTTTCCTTTGGGGGAAAAAAAAAAAAAAAAAGGAAAAAAAAAAAAAAGAAAAATGAATCTGTATTTTTGGCCTGGTTTGCCTCTTTTTTTTTTTTTTGCCACAGAAAACAATTCTCCTTAATGATGACTGTTCCACATTCCCACCCGTGTTCCTCTCTTTTGTTAATGTGAAGATTTAAATGCACCATTTAATACTGACATGAGCCAATGGACTCGTGGTTGCACTAGCACTCCCAGACTGCGAGAAGGATGCACGATTCTATGACAGGCAATTAAAAACCCTATTATGGGATCGTGGAAGAAGAAGAAGATGATATATTGAAACAAGGAGCATGTTTAATTTATAAATCCGAGTTATTGCATGCTGTGAAATGCTGGGGAGAGAAATGAATAAAGAAAGGACTTTGTAGTGTTGCTTGCTATTAAGTATTATAAACAGCAATCTATGTCTGGCTGTCAGAGCCTCCCAGCAGCTTTGCATCTCAGGCAGTCCTCTGCCTCCCCTTCCCTCACGGCAACTTCTTTCCTGTATTTCCAAATCCAATTGTTGCATTAACCAAACAAAACCCCAAAAACCTAACCTCATCATTAGGGACTCTTTGATGCTAGTGACCTGGCCTTGGGGATGGGATGTAAAGTGCAATTACACAGTTTCTCTATTAAAATTCAGCCCCGGTAATTAAAATTTAATAATAAAGACCAGCTCAGCACCTAGATGCTGCAGGGCTGAATTTCTTGGGTGTGTTCCTGTCCCACATGCACCCAGTGTGGTGGCCCAAGGCACCTCTCTCCTGTCAGCTGCCTGGGAGAGAGTGGGCTGCCATGGGGACCTATTCCCTTTTGAATTTTGAGAGGGAAAGGGAGAGGTATATTGTGCAAAATACACAAGTAATTGCATCAATGGCAACTGGACGGATGGCTCTGTCCTTCCAAGAAGGATTGATGCAGGAAGATGCAGCCTTGGTGTGAAAACCTCTCCAAGGAGGGCTGTCAGCTCATGTTATGGCCCTTGAGAAGTTCCTAAGCCCCTGTCTCTCTTCAAATGGGAAGGCTGAGGCTTCTCCATGAAGCCATGCTCCATGAATGTGTGTCAGGGGTGAGTTACCCTCCAAAGAGCAATGCCTCTGGCCACAGCAGCTCTGGTGACACAGGAATGCCACGAAGGACACTAGCCTGGGATGACTGGAGCCCAGCAGCTTGCTGAAGGGGGTCAGAGGAAATCCCAGAGAGAAGTCAGAGATAACAGGAGGGCAAGACATCTCCGGACCCGCAGGGAGGGCTGGGAGAGGAAACAGGCCATTAGCAGCTCTCTGTCTGGGGGAATCAAAGAGCCATTGTGCATTGGGCTCTTGGTCCAGCTTTCTCAGCGCAGTTTCCACCTCCCTGGGGACAATGCTCCAGCCTCTCACCTACTTCTTACGTCAATGCATTTCCCAGCAGATTTCCCCATCTGTTTATCATCCCTGGTGGTGAAGGATCTCATGGGGAGCTCTGCCTGCTCTGCATCTGCTCTTGTGACAGGCTCCGTTCTGTCTGCGAGAGATGAATGAGCAGCCCTGCGGCGGGGAAGTCCTGGGAATAAATACTCTGGTCTGGGGATGGGACCTCTCTATGGGAGGGTGAGACCCTGCACTGCTGGGTAAACCCAGGAAGAATAGGAGCTCCTTGTCAAAGGAACCAAGGGGGTCTTTTTCTTCAACCACAGAAAAGAAATGGAATCTTCCTAGACGTCTCACTTCATATGGTCTTTAAAGATATTGCCACTTCTTGGGTAGTTAGTGGAGAAGAACGTTATCCTGCCTTGCCTCTACCGAAGGCTATGAACATCTCCCAACACACTTGTTGGCCAAAGGACTTGCACCCCACAAAGGAAGATGACTAACAGATCATGAGGACAAACATACTCCATACCACACTGACTCTGAGGGTTGTCTCAGCCCAAGGGGACCTGTGTGATGAGAGGAAACAATCAGCAAGCAAAGACAGAGAAGTACAAACCATTCAAAGCCCAGCTCCTTGTCACACACAAGAACATGCCCCCTGCCTCCTCAAAATGGGTGTGCCAACAAGATGTGTGTTGAGGGATATCTCACCCAGGCAGCCAAATGGATTCCCAAAGCCTGAAAGGGCACAGTTTACCTTCCCTCCTGGAAGGAGGAAAAAAAAAATTATTAGGAACATTTTTTTCAGTGAAAGGGTTGTCAGGCATTGGAACAGGCTGCCCAGGGAGGTGGTGGAGTCACCATCCCTGGATGTTTTTAAAAGCCATCTAGAGGTGGTGCTTGGGGATATATGGCTTAGTGGTGGACTTGGCAGAGCAGGGTTAAAGGGTGGACTCAGTGATCTTAAAGGTCTTTTCCAACCTAAATGCTTCTATCACTATAGTGACCAGATAACAAAGAAGCCCCTAACTCCCAAGGGTTTTGCAATGAAGCACTAGCAGGAAAAGTCCTATCTGAGGTTCTCTAGTGCTCCTAGAAGTCCTCCCGTTGGTGCTGGGTGGTGCAGAAAGTTTTCCTTTGATATGAGGTTCTCCTGCTCTTGATTATTTCACTGGCTTATATTGCATCACTTCCTGAGCTTCCAGTGATCACAACATCTCAAATACACAGACTCTTCTAAGACACAGGCAGCTCCAGGAAGGAACTTTCCAAGAGTCATCACAGAGCAGAAAGCCAAAGATCTCTTGGGCTGCATTAGGCAGAATGTTGCCAGCAGGTTGAGGGAAGGGATTCTGCCCCTCTGCTCAGCCCTGCTGACACCACATCTGGATAATGCATCCAGTTTTCAGCCCCAGTATAAGACAGACAGGGACACACAGGAGTGAGTCCAGTGAAGGGCCAGAAAGATAGTCAAGACACTGAAGTACATGGCCTGGAAAGGGAGACTGGGGGTGCAGGGCTGGAGAAGTGAGAACTTTGGTGTCAATCTGATAGTGACAAGGAGAGTATGAAGGTGATAAAGGCAGATGATGAAGGCAGGGTCTACACAGTGGTGAAGGAGAGCAACAGACACTGTGCATAAACTTGTTTAAGGAAGGTTATGGATATGAGGAAAAGTGATCCCACTCTGAGGACATTTCAGCACTGATACAGGACATCCAGAGAAGCTGATTTGTTTCCAGCCTCTATGGTTTCTAGGACATGACTGAGTGAAGCCCTGAGCAACCTGGTCTGACCCCAAAGCTGGCTCCACATGAGCAGGAGATTGGTCTGGAGACCTCCTGCAGTTCCTTCCCACATGACCCATCCTATGCTTCCACAGTGCCCAAGGGCATCCTACGCCCAAGACACACAGCACATCTATGGCTGAGTCGGTGCCAAACACCATCCCTCCTGTCTAGGAACAGGACTGGTGGCTGCTGCTTCTCCCTTGCCGTGGGACCTCCACCAAACCCACAGCTACCAGATGGCTGAAAGCTGCCTCCCCCACAGCACTAGCAGAGATGGGGGGAGCAGGGAGCCTCCCGGCGCTCTCCCAGGCATCCCTAACCACAGCATATTGTTCTGGGCATCTCACAATGGCCCCAGCTGCAGCGGGGCATCGTGGGGGGGTGGGATCCGCAGTCACGTCTGGGATGCTGCTCGTCACCCCTAGGAACAAAGCCTGGCAGGGGAGGGCAGGGAGGCTGTACCCGCTGCACCCCCTGCCTGGCGCAGGAGGGACGAAGGAGCAGAGCCTCCTGCCCTCCTTCCGCTGTCGCAATCGGAGCTGGATTCTCCAAAACCAGGATCGTAAAAGTCTCCCGCTCATATGGTAACAATAACGAGCAGGGGAACAGCTCGTCCCTTGCCTGGCACCACGTCACTCAACAGGAGATGTGTCCAGGCAGCACCGACCCACGCTCCTTCTCTGAGCCTCCTCTCACAGAATCATAGAGTGTTAGGTGTTGGAAGACCTAGAAAGATCATCTAGTCCAACCCCCTGCCAGAGCAGGGTCACCTAGAGCAGGATTTTCCACAACTGCTTGACAGTGCAAGGTGAATCCAATGATGGAAACTGGAGGTCCACAGGTACTCCAGCTCCTGGGTCAAATTTCTCTCACTCCTTGACCCCGAGGAGCTTAGCTCAACACAACCACTATCAGAGATTGTGCATGATGTGCAGATGTGCTGCCCTTGGGTTTTGGCTTTATTTAGGAAGCCTTCTTCTGAGAGAGGACAATGTGGGGTTCCTGCTAAGGGCATCACTGAATAGCTAAGGATGAATAGTGGCAGATGGAAATGGATGGATTCAGGGATGGATGGGTATCTGCTGCCTGGGAGAAATGCATAGCCCAAGGCTTGAGACCAGTGGACTGGACACAGTGGGAGGCTGCAGGACAGAGGCAGTCTCTGGCTTTCCTAGGGGACCCCAGAAAAGCAAAGAGAAAGGGAGAGTTGAACATTTCCTCATGTCCTTTGGATGGGGTGGTTGTTTGTTGTTGATTTATCTGCTTTCCTGTTTCCCTTGCCTCCCTTCCTTTCAGAGGAGCACTGCTTTGTTAAGATCCTTTGTTCACAAGTGGGGAATGTTATCTGGGAAGGGAAGCAGGGGCATGGTGGTGGGGGAAGGACAGCAGAGGCAGAATGGTGGGGAAAGGCTTGCAGGGCAGGATAGGCCCTGGAGTACTCAGGCTGGTTTAACTGAATTTTCCAAAGGTTTCTGGCTGGAGATTAGGGATGTGGTTGTAAGGACCCTTAGAAATTAAGGGTTCCTCAACTGCTCTCTTGTTGCTGCCAGGAAGGTTGCATTTTTTTACAGCATTACCTACAGACAGGGCAGCATCCAGAGGTTTTAGGGCTGTGCCCTGGCTCACTTCCATAGATAATTTGCTCCATAGACACTTCAGAGATTGAGTTGGGGCTCTTTGGATGTGAAATGGAAAGGAGTGGGCTAAAAACAGGAACATGGTGGCTACACATCCAGTTCTGTGCTACCTCTATCCAGGCCTATAGCATAGACATGGCACTGGGCATCCCACCGTCCCATTTCTACTCAACCAGCAAGTGCCCCAGAGTGATGGGGCAGAGCTCAGGGAGAGTTGAGCTACAAGCAAGGCCAAGTGCAACCCCAGAACTCTCACAGCAGTCATCACTGTGCCATGGCAGGTATTCCTCAGCTGCTGTTGGGACTGTCCCAGCAATCTGCCAATGTGTCTGCCACATTCCCCCAGTCTCAGGCTTTTCACCACAATTATTGTAGCCCCCAGCGACCATCTCTCCTCCTCTGAGCCCATATGACCTGGGAATAGGCTCTGATGGTATTCACATCATAGTTAGCATCCTTCACCAACAGATGTCCTGGAATCATCCTCCACTCCCCCTCACCCCACCCCCCTTTGGCGTGGCACAGCCTCCACAAACCCAGACTACTAATCTGGCACAAAAATAACTGAGAAAGAAAAGGGAACATCTTTCTGCTAAGTCAGCACTGAATGTCAGCCCTCAGTGCTCACACTGGGAAGCACAGGGGCTGGTGGCCTGAAGCTGCAGGAGAAATGATAGGAATAAGACCTTTGTGTTTGGAAGTGGCAAACTCTTAGCCTGGTTCAAGCTGACATGTTTAAGCTGTGGCTGAAAGTGATTTGAGCTCAGGCAGTGAGACTTATTCTCCCTTCACCCTCTTAACCAGCCTGAGAGACTGTGGTGGCAAACAAGACCAGAACCATCACAGGAGAGAGTCTGAAAAGCTGCCAAGGAACACACAGGAAAGCTGCCCAGTCCCTAGGAAGGACCTGGAGGCTGGTGAGATGGGAGGGACTTGTCCTTCACATGAGCTGGCCTGTGACTTCTGTGCTGCTTTACACATCAAGCCCTGAGAAGGGGTGTTAATCTCTCCAGCAACAGTCTGGGCTAAAGACATTCTCTTCCAGAGTAATTTAGCACCAGGGCTAACTCTACATTTCCTGGAGGAGGATTTGCAAGCAGTAAAAATGTGTGAAGACAGAAGAGTGCCAGACTGCAGGGAGCTTCCTGCAGGCTCTTCATGCCTCCGAAACTGGTACTTAATGCAAGGCTTGAGCTGCCTTATGCCGAGGTTTTGCTCCCTGCGTCTTTGTCTCCATCAAAAGCTTATCCTGACATTACCAGCTCCTTAGACAACCATCAAGTTACTCTAACCAACATTAAGACTGTAATTAAATAGCCTGAAGTGATTTAAACGAGACAAATTTGGGCGAGGCTTTTTAGTAGCTGTGCTGGAGTGCAGAAGCCCATCCAAGATGTGAACATTTTGCTACCTTCAAGCCACTCTGCCCCGCTCCCCATGGTGCTGCAGCCATCCATCCACAGCTTGGAGCCCAGGCAGCTGCCTGCAGCCACAGCAGGCTGCTGGATCCGTGCTTTCCACCACCAAGTGCTCCAGGGAAAAGGCTGCAGCACAGCTCTCTGCCGATGTGAAGGGACCAACCAGCACTGAGGTCGCACAAATCCCGGTGATTCAGAGACCTGGCACGTTCCCAGGCTCCCTCCCCTCCTTGTGCTCTGAGTGATGTGTTACTAATGTCCTCTTTGGCTTTCTCTGCATCATCGTGGTGAAGGGACTAGAGGGAAAACCTTATGATAGGCTGAGGTTGTTTAGCCTGGGGGAGAGGAGACTCAGGGGGGACCTTATCACTCTCTATAACTACCTGGAGGGAGGCTGTAGTCAAGTGGGGGTCAGGCTCTTCTCCCAGGGAACTAGTGACAGGACAAGAGGGCATGGCCTGAAGCTGCACCAAGGAAGGTTTAGGTTGGATATTAGGAAGCAATTCTTCATGGAGAGGGTGATCAGGCATTGGAATGGACTGCTCAGGGAAGTGGTGGAGTCACCATCCCTGGAGGTGTTTGAGGAAAGATTGGATGTGGCACTCAGTGCCATGGTCTAGCCAATGTGGTGGTGATAGGTCATAGGCAGGATTTGTTGATCTCAGAGGTCTTTTCCAGACTCAAAAATTCTGTGATTGTGTGATCCATGACATCAACCTCATGTCTCCCATGCTGCAGTGCCTGCTAAGTCCTCCCCATCCAGGGTCTTCCTCATACCAATCACCATCCCAATAGGTGCAGGGGAGACTGTTTGCTCTCCTCACCCACCACTGTGCTGCATGCACTCTGATATCTGGGGAAGCCTCTGAAAGGCTCTGGGATTTCATTCCTGGGGGCAGCAATCCATGCAGAGGGAGACCTTGCCCCACTTCAAAGACACTGTGTGCTTATGATGCCTGGTCAGGTGTTATTTTAAGCTCTTTTCATGTCTGCATCATCACCCTTAACGACTGCCCTGGATAACTCCCTATCCTGTGCAAACACATCCAATAAGATGTACAGTGCAAGGCCAGCAGAACCCCTGTCAGTTACTTCTCACCCCATGAACACCCTTACCTGGTGGCCATAAACCCCTTAGTGCACACACATGCACAGCCCTGCCTGCCCTCAGCCCCGGGGCAAGGGAGCTGTGGGGTCCACTTTACATTGGTGGGGTGGGAGGAGACCTTAAACTGTGACTAATATTATGTGATCACTCAGCAACGAGGCCCACCCTGCCGAGTGCAGCTGGGATGGCCAAACAAGGTCACTCTGGAAGTGACATTCTCCCGGGGTTCCAAAAAAACCCCCAGGGCTGTACATCTGGCTTTGAGCTCTTGCTTGAGCAACAAAAAGTGCTGTGCTGAGCTGACTGAAATGAAGCCTTCTGGGTTAGAGGTGGTGAGGGTTATTTGCTGGTTCATCTCCGCGCCACGAGGATTTGGGCTGGATTAGGTTGGGCTGCCCGTGCCACTGCAACCATCCTTCTTCAGGTGACACAAAGTGTAAAGCCACCAGCAAAACATGCATCAGGGGATCTGACACAAAAAGGATCTTGCAGCCACAGCTGACATGAAACACGGCTTTGTGGAGGGGGTGGGGGGTTGTTCAGTGTCTTTTTGTGGTGTGAATCTACAAGAGCACACAAAACAATCAGGGAAGCTTTGGGAAACTGGTGCTGTCTTGCTCTCCAAAAGCTCTGCAAACCACCCAGTCACCCTTCCCACCTCCTCATCCCATCAGGCTGTGCTGGGCTCAAAGGAGAAAAGCAACATGTGGGCTTCTGCTCAGCATGAAGCTCTCGGCTTTGCTGCCAACCCTCTGATTTGGGCTGTACCACAGAATTTGCTGCTTACAGTAAGCTTAGGGACATTGCAAGAATTTCAGACACATGCATAGAAATGATCATTATTTTTCATTTTCAACTTCGTGATCATCTAGATGCCTTATTTGAGAGCAAGGCTGGGCTCTATTAGGCACAATTCCAGCCTCAGCCTCAGAGCACTCAAGAAGCACTAAGGTGAATGAGAGCACTATATGATATGCCCAGAGTCACAGTGGTTTTAACAAGGTTGAGAAGGCTCCAGGCTTCAAAATCGGGATCTCCCTCCTCAGCTGAGCCAAAGGACCTCGTGTAAAACAAGACTCCATATAATCAAAGGAATACCACCCCCAAGGAGAAAAAAAAAAAAAAAAAAGAAAGAAAAAGGAAAAAACAACCTTAACTTTACATATAATCATTATTTTACCTCTGAAAGGTGCAGATGTGACTGCTGGTCTTCCTCCACCTGCCCTAACTTGGTGCTCAGGCAGCTGTGGCTTTCAGATGGACAGAAACTATTCTGCTTTACAGCACTGGCACTGCTGTGCTGCTTTCAGGGCAGAAAGGAAACTTCTTCACAGCGAGTCACTGACCTGAAAAGGATTTGATGTGTCAGGCCTGTGTGCTCCTCTCCCCTTGCTCACCAGAGGTGAGGATACATCACCAGCTGTGCTTCATGTGCAGCCTCATCTGCCCATCTCACCTGCTGGTTATCTCACTGCCATTACCCTGGGTGCAGGGTTAAAGTCATGTTTACACACTGAGCCTTGCCATCAGCTGCTGGGCTTCTGCTTTCTTAAGGTCCTCAGGGAAAACAGGCCCTTAGCTGTGCATCAGCCTTTTCCAGAAGAGAGATTAGCTCAGGAGTGAGGGTGACCAAACATGCATTAAACAAAGAGGGTAGATTCTGACTAGATATAAGGAAGGGGTTTTTTTGTTGTTTTTTACACTGAGGATGGTGAGACCCTGGCCCAGGTTACCCAGAGAGGTGGTTGATGCCCCATCCCTGAAACATTCCAGGTCAGTTTGAACAGGGATCTGAGGAACCCAAATCTAGCTGCAGATGTTCCTGCTCACTGCAGAGGGATTGGACTAGGTGACCCTTACTGGTCCCTTCCAACCCAAAATATTCTTTGATTCTATTAATTAGTTTCCCATCTGCCCACCTCTGGCTCCCTGTCTCCTTGCTCTGACATCCCATGGGATACCCAGGCAGGAAATCCATCAGTGATAACACACCTTTGATAAGGAAACCTCTCTCTTTCAAGATGCTTCTGTGTCAGTGTGTCAAAATAATACATAAAAGTAGTTTGCTGCTGATAAAAGCTTTAAAGCAGGAACTGGATTCTCTACAGGGAGACCCAGACTCCTTTTAGCTCTGCAATGGAGAACATGCTTGGGTTTTTTTTTCCCCACAGCCTAAGGTGAGAAAAGCTCTTTTAATGAGGAGACTGCAGAAGTGCACTCTGTCCCTGTCTGGACAAACAGCCACAGGGGAGCTGCTCTGTCTGCTCATCTGGAGGGCATTCTCATGCTCTTTTTTGGTTGCCATCTTACACTAGAAGACCAACATTTTCTCATCTCATCCACCAAAAGACCTTCCCACATGCAATCCTATGTTTGCCACAGATCCTCCTAGAAGTCACTGTGTTTATATATATATGCGTGTGTATATATATATCTATGTTCCTGCTGGGAACATCTGCTCTTGGTAGACATTTCCCTTGCCAGTTTCCTGGAGATCATAAGGAGGGACAGAAGGGCAAGAACTCCCACCCAAACTCTCATTTCCCTCACCCAGGGAACTCTACAGGCTTTGTTGGTTTAACTTCCCAATTTATGTTAATGCAAGTGATAATTTTAGTTTCTATATGGACTGAAGCTGTGAATTTTCCCATGCAGTGCCTACTTGCCCATAGCAGCATCAGAACATGGAAATCTTCAGTTTCTACAGGAGATGTGGAAGTAACAGTCCATGTAGAAAGAATGGGAAAATCAGAAGTAAATCGCATCTGTCTTGTTAGCCTTTTGCTGCAAATAAGTGATGCAACATCACTACCCAGAATGTTTCTGCTTTCTATAGGATGAAGCAAGTGATAGTTCTGTAGCATAGCCTTTAACATTTCCCCCATAACTTCCTCTGGTGAAACAACTCCTCCAATTTCATGACTGTGTTTTGAAGAGAATCGGATGATTAAGCAGCACAACTGGCTTCTTGTCTCAAGAGAGGAGGACTTGCAGTTCAAGAGAAGATGGTTTGTGGTGGCAAATCAGGTCAGTGGGTGTCACTCTGTCTCTTGCTAGGACTTCTGACACTGTCTGAGTGAAGACCCAGAAGTACCTGGTCAGCATGAGCAGGTTGGCTCACCAGCTCTGATGAAAAATACCTTCTTGTTATTTTAACAGAGGTACCAGTTCACTGACCTGGTTGATCCCATGGGGATGTATTTGCATGACTCACGGGGTGGCACAAGGGGCAAAAAGGAACTAAATGGAGGGGGCAAGGAGGAACTTCTTGAGCTGCTGCTGCTCCCGCCACAAAAACAACCCGAGACTCCGACCTCAGTCACCCACTTCCCTATTTGCCTTCCAAAAACTGAGAAAAGTGAGGATGCAGCAAGTTGAACTTTCATAAGCAATCTATGTTGCAGCCAGTATGAACCAGCCTAGGCAGCGTGACTTGTATTTGTCATTACACGAGCTGGGGGGGGGGGGGGGGGGGGTGGGGGGGGTTTTAAATGTCAGCCCACACATTTTTGGTTAATTTGGACTGCCTTTAGGTTCTTTAAAAAAAATAAAAATTAAGGGAAGAGTTAACTGAT
>JANHGL010024724.1:13731-38100 GCA_024611195.1 Ceyx melanurus | reverse complement strand
CCTGCCCAGCTCTCCAGCCTGTCCAGGTCTCTCTGGATGGCAGCACAGCCTGCTGCTGTGTCAGCCACTCCTCCCTGTTTGGTGTCATCAGCAGACTTGCTGAGGGTGCTCTCTACCCCCTCGTTCAGGTCACTGATGAAAATACTGAATAATACTGGACCCAGTACTGACCCTTGGGGGACTCCACTAGTTACAGGCCTCCAGCCAGACTCTGCTCCACTGACCACAGATCTCTGAGATCTGTTCTTTAACCACTTCCCAATCCACCTTATTAATATGTCTCAATAAATATGCACAAGGAAAAAAAATGGTCTAAACACAAGATTGTGATAATGAAGATGTAGGATAGAAATGTTAACTGAACAACTTTAACAAGGTGGACAAAAGGGACTAACTTTAACACAATGAAGTGCCGAATTTCACAAAATAACAAGTGATGTCTTACAAAACAGAAGTGAAAGCCAGGACAATCTATCTTAGCATATTTTTGTGTTACAGTTCTCTCATCTTTTCCCCTTCTTACCCATTTCCCTGAGGGGAGGAGTCAGCAGGAACCTGAGAAAATAGTGAGAGATCTGCCTTAATTTCAAAGAAGATTGCAGCTTGAACATCATAGAAAGAGGAGTGGAATCCAGCTGAGATGCTGAGGAACAAAATGTGACTTGTTAAATACAGCCTTCATCAAACATTTTGTTGCCTAAATTTTTTTTTTCTTCCTTTATTTTTGTGGTATCCTATGCTTTAAGAAAATTGCAGTCTGTTAGCCTTAAGTGTTGCCCATCAGAAAAGCTTGCTCTTAGTGGTCACATGCAAACTAACGTATTTCATTATTACAGCTGTGTTGAGCCTGTGCTTATGACATAGAAATTCCAATGTTTTAACATCCAGCTTCCAACCACATTGCTCAAAAAATATCCAAACACTGAAAAGACTTTTAACATCATCAAGTCCAACTGTAGCACTGCCAAGTCCACCACTAAACCATGTCCCTAAGAAACACATCTACACATCTTTTAACTACCTCCAGGGATGGTGGATCAACCTTCCCCTGGGCAGCCTGTGACAGAAATGTGTACCTCCAATGCATTGTCTAGACTAGCTGGGAGTTGACATGGTGGAGAAAAAACAACAGTTAGGTAGGAAAGCTTTGGATGTGTAGGAAGATACCAGGAAACACATCTAAGTAAGGACCATCCTTGAGAACATCAGGGTCCTCATGAAGCTTCACACACTAGTGGACAATCCAGTCTGGTGGGAATAAAAGAAATGAAAAATGGGTAGCAGGTTAGTAATTCCGTGAATACTCACATCAAGTAAAGAACTAAGATTTCAACTAGTCCTATTAGTAAGGAAAGGCAAGTAAAGTCCATCTATCACATCATCATTGCTGGCTGACCCCCATATTTGCACTCTGGACTGGAAACAGCATGAGCTTCTTATGGCTGGGTGTTGCAGGAGACAGTGAGTTGTGGTTACTGAGGCCACAACAGCTAATACAGGAGAAAATCCAAACTCCTAGCAGCCTGGAGTTCATTGGGTTTGCTCACAAAGCGGCTTGTTAAGGATCCAGCTGCACTGACAGGTCACCAGCACCTCACACTGCGAGCAGCCTCAGACAGGCTTTGGGATGAATAACTTCCATGTGCTGACAACTGAAATTTATGCCTTAGCTATTTGAGACAGTGGCCCTTGTGGATATCAGATATTTCAAAATATAGTATTACTAATGGCAGCAGAGGAAGAAACTGTCACAAACCCACAGCCTCAGTGTCATATCTCGCATTATTTATTTCACCACAAAACAAGCCGAAGCTTTAGAGAACTGGATGAAACACCTCCTCCAGGAGAGTATACAAACCCACTCTTTCATAAACCTTTTTTACCTGAGAAGGTTCTGGGAGCACCGTACTCCAAACTGGTGTATATTCCACACTTTTGTGAGTGAATCTGGACTGATGCTGGCAAATGGATCTCAAATTTGCAGACATGTTCTGCAGTTGCTGTAACTTTCAAAGGACTAGACTGATACTCCTGAGAGTCCCCCAAAAACCCTTGGGGAAGAGTAGCTGGAAAGTTGCCCAGTGGAAAGGAACCTGTTGGTCAACAGTCTGCAGAATATGAGCCAGCAGTGTGCCCGGGTGGCCAAGAAGGCCAAAAGCATCCCAGCTTGCATCAGAAAAAGTGTGGTCAGCAGGACTATGGCAGGGATCATCCCCCTGTACTCATCACTGGTGAGGCTGCACTTCAAATACTGGGTTGAGTTTTGTGCCCCTCACTCCAAGTAGTCATTTTTGGTGCTGGAATGTGTCCAGTGAAAGGCAACAAATCTTGTGAAGGGTCTAGAGAACAAATCTTTTATGAGCGACTGAAGGAACTGGGCTTGTTTAGTGTGGAGAAAAGGAGGCTAAAGGGAGACCTCCATGCTCTCTACAACTAGCTGAAAGGAGGTTGTAGGGAGATGAGGGCTGATCTCCCAAGTAACAAGTCACAGAAGAAAATGAAATGGCCTCAAGTTGCACCAGGGGAGGTTTAGGATGAATACTGGGAAAAAATTTCTTCACCAAAAGAGTTGTCAAGACCTGGAACAGGATGCCCAGGGCAGTGGTGGTCACCATCCCTGGTGGGTTTTAAAAGTCATGTAGATGTGGTGCTAAGGGACATGGTTTAGTGGTGGACTAGGCATTGCTTTGTTAACAGTTGGACTTGATCTCAAAGGTCTTTTTCCAACCTAAATAATTATATGATTCTACAAGTTTGAGCTCGTAGGGTGGTCTGACTTTCACGATCTTTTGGGTAGGGTTGAAGATCTTGAACCTGGGATTCTACTGCATTTTTATAAACCCTGACGTGACTGTGCCTTCTATAAACCCAGTAAGAAATGCTGCACCAATCTGTTTGCAGGAATCATGGCTTTGGTCTTCATCTTCCCTGGGCTGACTCTGACTTTTCCTACTCTGCACAACCCCACCGATTCCAGCTCAGGTCCTTTGCGTGGGCAGGTGGGGAGCAGCAGGAGGAAAAATCTATTTCAGTCCTCACAGCCATGTGCTTTCCACTGGAATTGGAGCATCGTGTCACGTTGCTGCTTTTAACGTGTTACCGAGTCATCGTTCCCCACCCTCCGTTGCTTGCAGTACCAGGCAGAGTAGGTGGCAGGCTTCCCTTCAGGAATGCACAGCATAAAACATAAATATTCCCCCACTTATCTCCAAACACATATGTGTATGATTTGGCAGGTTACTTAAGCCTACCTGAATCCCTTTGCAGAACGGTTCAACATTAACATCACTGCTTTTCTGTAAATCTTTAGAAGTAATAAAGGTATTAGGTATGAGGCTAATTGCAAATCCTTACGCTTTTAAGGTTAATATTTAATACCATTTTTTCGTAGTTAATGGTTTGGGGTTTTAACAGTTAAAGCTGCAGCTTGAGAAAAAAAGAAATTGGATAGATATTTTTTTAAAAGAATGGAACATATGAACGTTTTTCTAGGTCAAATAGTTCAAAAAAGGCTTTTCAGATGAGATAATTTTCTCTCAAAAATTGCTCTCTTATCGCATTTGAAAACATTTGTGACATTTTAGGGTGAGCAAGAAAATCTACTCTAATATTCATTCATTTGCCTCTAAATGTACATGTAAGCGCATGTTCACGCACAAATAAATCTAGGGTCCAAGGTGTAACTTATAATGGAATTGTTATCTGTATTCATAGCCTAAGAGTGCAATAAAACTCGTGTGTGTCTCTATAAAACAGAGTTAAACATTTTATGAATGTTTAAAAATCATCCAGGAATCCATCAACATCTGACTTACTCAACCACATTTTTTTTCTTTTCTTTCTTTTTTTTTTTTTTTACTTCAATTTAGTTATACAGATCTGGGCATCATTCTTTTGTTCCAAAGACAGTAATTTGAAAGGAGCACTTTCCATGAACCTAACAGTTTGGAGCACTAAATATATTTTCAGACAACTGTAATGATTTGATAGAAATTTCTGAGCTGATCATTTGTGACTGTCAGATATGCTATTATTTGCCCATCATCTTTTATTAGAAGGTGATTTTTAGTATTTTATTTTTCTGCCTGTTTTGTTGTTTTTTTGTTTTATTTTGTCTTGTTTTTACCAGATGATCCAGATTTTACCTTTTCATGATGACTGACTGTTTTAATCAGGAGCAGGCATTATTATTAATTTCAAAGGTGAGATAATTAAAACAGTTTTATGATTTCAAGTAGGTATTATATTTATTGAAAAATGAGATTTTTTTTTTCTTTCTCCTCTGAATTTGCAGTTCATGTTTTAAGACCAGCAATTTTTTTAGCAGATGTTTTTATGGAAGGCATATTTAGGAGGGAAACATTTATTATTATAAAAAAAAAAAAGAAGTATCCAGCTTGCTAACATTAAAAATAATGCGTAAGTTTGTTACAAATAAAATATTCCTTCCTTCCCCTGAGAAGTCCATGCCTGTTTGAAACTGCAACCATCATGGTGATGATGGTGAGGCACCTGCCAAGATTAAAGAGGAACTTAAAACAAGGCTTTTGAATGACTTCCTTCTTTTCCCAGAACTCTGTACTAGATATTAATAGTGGATATGAAACTCTAAGTGATGTTTCCAGAGCCTGGTGGGCAGTAGAGGAGGGTGACATAGTAACCTTAACAGGTTACAGCCCATTGAAGAGTTGTTAACCACTCATAGCTTCACTGATTCCATTGCTGACTGATCATGTTAAGATTATTAAGTAAAGACATAACTGAAAGACACCTAAGCAGAAATCAAGAGGCAAATCTGATCTCCTCTCTCATTAGAATCAAATCAGTTGCTTGCTTTCTATCTCTAACAGAGCTCAGGAAAAGTAGGGTGATTTGACTCCCAGAAATATAATTTTGGTGAAATATTTGAAGAAAAACCTTAAAACTTCTTCAATGTATCCTTTCCAACTTACTTTAATATTACATTTCTAAGAACGCTATTGAGTAGACGAGGTGATCCTTTTTACTTGCTACACACATTAAAAGATAATCTATTAACTGCAGATTGGTTTTGATTGTAATATATAGCTTTAATATTATTACAGCTAAGTCTTGTATTTCATTTCCAAATAAAAACATATCTAACAATCAATCAAAACATTCTAACTTTGCCAAAATACTATGGGGTTGACTCGGTTTTTTTATCATTTTAAATTTAACCAACAAATTCACTGGTACTAATGGTAGACTCCTAGTTAGTACTCACTGTAATAGCATAGTTTCTATAGATCAATTATATACTTACAGAAAAATCCCTTCTAATAACAAAACATCATAGACATATGAAACTAAATCTTTCATTCTCTGCAAAAGAAAAGCTTCTAACTTTGGTCCACAGTTCATAATTGCTCAATGCAGATTTGACACACTCTCTTCATCCTAACAACATCCTTATACTGTCACATGATCCCAACCAATGAAGAGAAATGGAAGAAGTCTCTTTTTCATTCATACTTTGGTTAAAGGAAACTCAGGGCAGTGGTTTCATTTACTGCATGAAAGTAGAAGTGCTTTTTTTTCAAATTAAGAAGCATGGAAAAAGTGTCTTGGATGAGGCTAATGGGAGCAGCTGGAGATGAAGAAGACACAACACCCCAAGGAAGCTTCATGGCTCCACAGGGAGCTGGGTGACTGCAGAAGTGAGAACTGTCCTTCAGTGTTCCTGTGTGGCTATGAGAACATAACCAATGAAATTGGATTTTGGTAAAGTGTGTGCACATAATGAGAGGACATGGGGATGGCAGCTGAAAACCAGAAAAATATAAAACCTACTACTGTATCATCAAAAAGAGTTAAAAGTAAAAAAAAATGTCACCATTTCAAAAGCTTGCTGGAAAGACAGCAAAAGAGAGATTTCCTCTTAGAGGACCATATGTTTAAATTGCTGGCATTTTTCATTTTACACCTTTTAAAATCAGGCAATGTGTAACAAATACTCAACAGCTGCTATGGCATTAGATCAAATCTCTAAAAAGGGCAACAGAGATCTCCTCTCAGTGCTGCTAAAGACCATTGAGATGTGACACTAGCCAGGTATTCAGAAAACATAAGTGGTGAACCTCAGAACAGCAAAAAAAAAAAAAAAAAAGATGCATTGTGTGGATGTATTTTCAGAATGGAGTCAGGGGAAGGAGTCTATTCACACTTCTCTGTTTTCTATGCAAGGAATAGCCAATTCAGGATTTGCAAAGTACTGAATGAGCAGGTCCAACATATGAGCCAGCATTTTATTAGTTTTTCTCTGGCCTTGTGTGAAGTTCAGATAATTTACGTATTGTGTAAGCTGTTTTTCTTCTTTTTTATTACAATTGCCTTTATGGCTTCTTCAACTTTTTCCTCTATTCACCAGTTATAAAATGCTTTTACAATCACTCTGCTGATGCATTTTAAATAACCAATGCACTTCAGTATAGATTTTTATATGTTTATATATTCATATAATATGAACAATGATGTCTTACTAGAGAATACAGCAGCAAGTGAAAATCTCTCTTCATTCCACAGTGGTTACAAAGCCCTGTAGTGCACTTACCATATCTCCTTCTATCAAAGCTGTGCAGCTGGAGGCCTTTTCTGCTCTCATTGGTGTGTGTATGTGTGCATTTGGGGTTTGAGTGGGTCTAATGTATAACTTACAGAACAGTAATTCCATTTATGTGCCCAAAAATGTGCAGTCCCTCATCTGTGTCCTACGAATAGGAAGCTACTGAAGATTTTTACCTCGTAACATTTCCCTTTAGGTTATGGAAGGTTTTTTTCTCTTGCACATTTGCATAAGAAATAAACCTATTTTACAAAGATGCTTTCAGAAAAAGGGACCAAACAGGACTTCTTTTAATCTATTGGCAATGGAGGTTTTTGGTTTTTTTTTATCAGCTTTTCAATGCTTTTTTATTTGTTAGTTTATTTTTAACAGTGAATGGCACATTCTTTCTCGTGCCAAGAACTTTCAGAAAGTCCTTTCCTGAATTTTATAATAGTAGTTTATTACAGCTTATATATTCAAAATATCTAAGGATTTCCAATTTGAAGAAGTTTTTTTCAAAACTTCCGTATTTCTGCTATTTGCTGCAGACTGGAGCCTAAAGGGAAGAAATCTGTGAGGAAGACAAGACTTTTCTCTTTTCATGGAATCACATCCACATTTGACTGAAGGTAGAAAAATGATTATTTTTTTTCTCTTAACTTCCATTCCTCAGGACAACATCCTGGCTGTGTGCCAGAATTACCCTGGCACATTCCCAGACCAGCTTTGTCCTACTGCTAAGCAATGTATTGAGCAGCCACATCAGTACCACATTACCAAAAGAGCAGGAGAAAGAAGGGAATTGAAAGGTGGATTTGGAAACATTAGAATTCAGATTGACTGCACAGTCCTCAAGCTACCTCCTTTCCTTAGTGATTGGTAGAAGAGACTTTAGTTAACTTGGAATAATATCATTTTTGATAGGGAATTTCTGATTATCCTTGTACTACCTGCAATGACAGAGTTGGGTCTGCACAGGCAGTTGTACCCTTGCCTTAACTTTCAAACATTTCACTGTGTAACCTGAATAACACAGGGCTGATATAGAGCAAATTAATATAAGCATTGGTTTATGTCCTTGTTTGGAGTCAGAAAAACTCCGAGCTGCTACATTAGATGTTAATAGAAAAGAATTTAATTTTTAAAAATGTCTTTTTCCCTGCTTCTGTTTTTAGTTTTGTTGCTCTCTAAGACTTTCATTTATATTTTTCATTTAAAAAATTCCAAAACCTTCTGTTCTCATTCTTTTTTTCCTCTCTGCAATAGCAGAACAAATGCCCACTATTACTCTTCCAAAAATCTATAGGAAAACAAAGTCAACAGGATATTAAAGCACACAAAAGGAATAGAGAAATTTATTCTGAATCCTAGAGATTTGGGGAAAAGGTTGAGTTTGTTCACCCTCTTCTGCATCCACTTAGATTGCATTTGCCTTAACCTCTGTCTACTTTCAAGGAGAACAAAGAGCAAACATTAGTTACCCTACTGAATAATTCAACTCAGCATTACTTTGGTATGTTTTTAGCATATAGTGAACTTACTAGTATGGAAAAAATTTACCTCAAATCTCAATTTAAATATCATTGGTCAGTTTAAACATAGACGGCAGCTGACTTGAGCAACATGAATGCCAGAGGATTTCTTCATATGACTTCTTTTATATTTTCTTTATATTTCTTCTTTTGTATCTCTTACATTAAATATTTTGATTTTAATACTAAAATACTAAATTTTTTGCCTAACAAAAATGAAGGGTTGGAGTATAAGTAAGCTACACAATAGCACAGTGAATTAGAAGAAGTAAGCATGGACCTCCATGGTCAAAGCTTGAAATATTTAATTTCTCAATATGAACAGTCAGTATCACATAAAAATAGAAATATCTAATTTAGGATTCCTTTTAATGAACATCTGGCAGATATCTGTGTTCTCTGTTCACAAGATGTATCAGATTTTAAAGTATGTATTTAGATGTAATATCCATCTACTGTGTTAAATTCAGTATTGTTAATAGAGACAGTAAAGCAAAATGAAAAATTATTAGCTTTTATAAAAATAAGTACATTTTCTAATGATTTAATGATTGAAAACACAGTTAGTAGTGAAGTCTCTTAAAAGTAACTACTACTTTTTCATGACAATCCCAGCCAAAATCACAATTTTGAAAAGACATCTTTTTACATTTTGTTTGGTTTTTTTCCTCTCACTCATCTCCATTAATAACAAGATGAAAAAATAAAATGCTTATTTCACTTCCATGTTCCAGGTTTCACCCAGATGGACTGTGATGTGCTTCTCATACTAAGCACAATGAGAGCCTGATATTTCAATTCAGTGGACCCTAATCAACAAAAACAACAATTAAATTCAGGGTCTCCAGACCCAAAAGCACAACCCCTGAAGTATGTCAGATAAAACCAAAAGTAATACTTTTCAAAATATTTTTTTTGGTGGTTGGGATGAGAAAAAAAGAGAATATGGAAAATAGCACTATATAATCTTATTCATTCAGTTAATTCAGCAACCTGGAGTAGAAGTCACTATGATTTTTGCCTGGCACAGCTTAATACACAACAGCCTGAGAAGTACTGCAAGAATTTTTAATACAAAAATAAGAGTGGTTATTTTCTTAAAACCCATCACTCTTTTATTTAGATGATTTTATGTGGATGATACAACTGCACTGGTCTCTTTGAGAATGCAGACACCCCTTTAACACAGCAAAGTAGGCTGCATACATGATGAAGGATATGAATTCATTCATTTGGAGGTAGGAGGGATCTTGCAGCTTTTACAATCTAACCCAGTGGAAGTAGACCTGTAAAGGTCCCTGTTCGTGCCACTTCTGTCTGAGTTGTGGTGGAGCACACTGATTGGTGAACAGCTAAGAGCAGGTAGGTGGAGGGAGAAGACACAAGCAAACTGCAAGAGGCATATCTTCCAGTGTCAGAAAGCATTTGGTGCATAGTGTTAGAACGAATACCACCTTAAGGTGCCCTCAGAGAGCCCCACACTCCCAACTTGTCAAAGAAATGACAGGTAAATGTCAGTGAGTGGGAAGCCTATGTACAACAGACTAGTCACACTGAACCTGCAGTGCAGGAGTTGTGCTGTCAGGCGTGACCACGCTCAGTCTTACCAGGCATTCACCAGGTAGTGCCAATGCAGTGAAAGATGCTCAGCAAACCAACATGGGATGAGGACTAAGCAGAAATGTTAATAATGACATTGGTTTTGTGCAGACTGCAGCAGAAGCAGTACGTGTACCATTACCAGTTCAGTGAGATGGACATTGTGGGTGCTGCATTTGTTTGTATGGTGATAAGGTTTTGTTTCAGACACAGACTGTGATGCTAGAGGTGTCTGCAGCAAGAGGAATGTACCTCTGTCCGTAAATTGATGACAAAGACAAAAGAAGAAAAAGAAATTGCTTGAAGGAGGAGGAGGTTTACTGGGAGTACTGACTAAAGCTGCTTTCTGAAAGCCAAGTGAATTTCTGAGAGAAGTTGATAAGCCTTGAAAAGTAATTCTCTTTCTCATTGGACCATCTCCTATAATGTTGTTCATGTAACTTGTCTACAGACAAACTGTCAGGGAGAAAGGGATTTAATGTGTGCCTATGGGAAAAGAGCAGTTGCAGCTTTTGAGAGAGCAGATGTGGCTGGGGGGCCAAGCAGCACAGTCAGAGAAGACAATTGCTTAAAAAGAACACAAGCTACCCTTTTTTTTTTTTTTTTTTTTGCCTATGGGTGAAGAAAAGAAAAAAAAAAAGGCTGAGAATGCCTTTTCCTTATTAAGCCATTTATTTTTTTTTTTTTAGTTCTATTTTCATCAACAGGACTTCGGTACAGTCTGATGTATCACAGATATTATTCCCTTTTCATATGTTGTCTATACCAAGTGCATTTTACAAGAAATTTAAGTCTTGTAAATAGCAAGAGTTTCCACAGGACAATTTTTAGAAGAACCTTTAAGAACATTATAGATAAGTAAACTAAAGAGTTATAAAAACATATTTTTTTTCAGTTCAGAGTCCAACAACCAAAAAAAGGAAGAGGGGGGAAGAGGGGGTAGAGAAATCTGTTCTGAGGTGAAATTACTTAGGAAATTACAATGAAGGGAATGGAATTGCCCACTTGGGTGGTTGGACTTAAAGATTTCTGCTGGTTTGACCAGCTTATCCATCATACTCTGTAGGACTAAGAACAATGCATTTCTAAATGGTGTCTCTTTTAATTAGAGGTAAGATGGGTTTTTCATTTTCCATGTAGGTAAGCTGTTCATTGAAAGAAGGCTATTCCTTCTAAAAAGTTTATACCATTTTATCTAAATAACACTGTATGAGGTAAAAATGACAAGGAACCTGCAAACCCTGTTTCTTCCTCTTAACACTGTCAAATACATGACAAACCAGCTTTCTCACAGACTTTCAATGATGGCAGTACAAAATGTAATTGCTTCATCTGAAAAAAAAAAAGTAATAAGAAACTTTGTTCTATATTATGTTATAAATTCTGTATTTAGAACATTCTCATGATAAAGGACATAATTAAGCATCTGTTCTGTCCAGACAGGAAGACACATCTACATGTACTTATTCTGAAAAGCAAGTAGACTAGTATGGTAAAAAACCCAAACAACAAACAGGTTAGGTATTGTGCTCCTTGTTAAGAGAAAGCAGTCTGGGGAATGGGCTTGAACAAAAAGCTGTTATTCTGTCATGTAAAGGGAAACTATTCTACTCCCCTGGTGTCCCTAAACCTCTGCCATATATGCATCTGCTTTTGAAAGGCCAGATTTACTTGCTGGTTTCTATCCCGATCAAAAGATAAACTGTAGGCAGACAGAACTACATAATTAGGTAATTCATTAATGATTCTTAGTTAAGAATGTCTGAAATCTCCCAATTTCTGTGCTCAGTCAAGGAAAAGCAGCTGCTGTTCTTGACTGCTGAGGGTCCTGTCAGGCTGTGGCAGGTGAATCCAGCTGGAGAACAGAAAACATTAACCTGCACGTGTAGAGTGGCAGTAGCTTGGTCAAGGCTTTTCTCTTTTGAGTGCCCCCAGAAATGTTTACTTCTGAGGAGAAAACAATTAAATTTAGTTCCAGAATTCAAAAGATCTCCGCAGGCAGACAGATTGCCTATTTCTATCTTGACAACACATCTGATGGGTGAAATGGCTAACAGATTGCATGTGTACACTGATGCATACAGACTGTGCACACAGAAGTAAAAGAGAGGGAGATTCTCTATGTACTGACCCCTTACAGCAGCCTGAACTAAAATATGTAAGGAATTGTATGCTAATGTTAAGAAGAAGCACAGAAAAAACCACAATGAGTTAGAAGGGAAACAAATGTACCACATTTGACAGGTACTAAGCCTATTTGTTTGGTTGCTTTGTGTTATTTTCTTTTAATGCAAAGAAGAAACTGCATTTTCCTTTCTCAGAAGCATGCAGTATTTTATTACAGAATTCACAGATATATTATCCTGATGCTAAAAATTCACAATGACATAGACTCTGAAGTCATCCCAGTCACATCCCTGCCTGCTCTATTTATTAAAACTCAATGCATGTTCAACTTCTATCAGCTCACAAAGGTGATGTAAAATGAGAACAGTACACTGAGCTACCACTGTAACACTGACAGTGTTGAAAAGAGAAGCCAGAGTGTGTTACCTTTTGTACAGGAAAAACCTGAACAGCATCTGTCTACTCCAGAACAGAGAACAAAGAAACACCAGGTATTTCAGGGGTGCAGGAAGCACCACTCATGCCACCAGACTCTTAATGTATACTTAATGTGCATCAAAAGTACATTAAGTACATTTGTACCTCCTTCACTGGAGGAAGGCAAGTCTGTAAGTTGATTTATATTCACCTTGTTGAAAAATTATGTCATTAATATTTGCATTTTGTCATCATACTCACCCACAAGATCTATTCCACTCCAAGATTATGCTGTAGCCTCTTTACTCAGATCCTCAACCTTCTATTGGAATCTAAAATCAACTATTCTTACTTAAAAAAAGGCAGAAAGCATGATGTGAACAAAAACAATCCAGTCAGTCCCATTATACAAATGTAATTCTTCTTGGTCATATGAGATCTGAAAAATCAAAGGATTTTCAACACTGTGTAGCACCAATGTACACTGACTTTATTTTGAAAATCTGTCTTAACATATTGTCACACCAACAGCTCTGCATAATTAACTACTCTTACAGTTCCTTAGGAAAATTGCACTTCTAGCTTTCTAGCCTCCTGCAGCGATCAAACTGGGCTCTTTCTTTGGTCTGCATCCTCCTCTGCACTCTTCACGCTCAGGGAGCCCCATCACCTTCCTCATTCCTGTTCTTAATGCATCTTAAAGATCTCACACAAGGCCCCATTTTTTTTTCCATGTAGGAAACTCAGTCAAACCTACAGCAGACACAGAAAACCAATACAGCTGATCTTCTCTGCTAGTCTCTGACTAGGCAGAACTCAGATCAGGATGCTCTTCATACATAACTTCAGAAAAAAATTAAAAACATCAGCTGTATTTCTCTAACTAGCACTTAAACTATTGCTAGCCTCCTACCATGGTGTCCTTCACTAAAACCTTGAAATATATGAAAAACAAATTCAGAAAACAATAGAGAAAAGTTACTGTTCACTGATCCCTGACTAGCTCTAAAAGAAAGGCTGGCTCCTGCAGATGTATCCTGGAGATGAATCCTGCATCACTGAGATGGTCTCTCAGAAGACAGATAACCTCAATGGAGAGGCCGAGAAGAGTTAGCTATGGTCAGCCAAGATTAAGTCAAGCCATCATTCTCTGACGCAGGGACATACTGAAAGAAGAGTTAGGAGGTCACCTGCATTGGCCTCCTAAGAATTCTATGAGGTATATCCTGCTTTTAAAAATTACCTTTACGTTACAAAGCACTCAAACCTATGGCTGTCTTTCAAACATGGCAGTGTTTCCCAAGTACTTAATCACAGATACAAGTCTCCAAGGAGTAGCAGGCTACAGAAACTCTTAGGTTTTTTTGCATGCAAATACAATAGCACTGATTAGTAGAGTTTCCAAGGTCAGGAAATTGTTATTAATCCCTCATGTACTCCACTGTCTATCTACCTGCAGCACCAGGACACAACAAGGTGTGCTTCCTGGAACTGTTAACACGGGCCACCAGAGCATTGGTAGGTTCAAGACTCAGTCCCAAGAAGTATATTAATCTCTAAGTACATATTCCCTTGAAGTCTCCTACTGTTATAAACAGATCTTCTATTTGGTGTTATTGACATTTTGGAAAGACCAATTATTTATTTATTTGTGTTTAAAATTTATATTATAGCCTTTAAATGAAGTTGATCCAATTGTGGAGAGTTCAAATGACAAACAAAGGTACAAATGCCAAAAGCATTTCCATAAAGCTTTACTGCTGCTTAATATATTGTATTATTTTTACTCCAAACTTTAGCCCTGTACTTTTCCACCTGCTGAGAGCGTCTGTGGGATTTTTAAGTTTAGCAAACAGGCTTCTTTTTTTTTTTCTCTGAAATTTTGTCAGAATAAAAACAGCTTCTGGAATTTGCCGTAAATGCCTTGTCACTGACCTTGAGAGTACTTTGGCAAGCAAGGCATTTCTCTGTTTTGCCAAGAAGCAATGGTGATAGCAGGAATTTTGACACAGTTGAAACTACAATAGTTAGTCTTCTGTGTTGCTGGTAGCTTCATCTATCAGTATTCCCAATGGTAATATTGTATCTCACTTGTCAATTGGCAAGCATAAAGTATTGGAAAAATAGGGATTTTAGAGAAACAAAATCAGAAGTAGCAGTATGGATATGTCAAAACCTGATATTTATAAATTTTTAGTTGTCTCATGTTTCTTACATCTTTGTGCACAAATTGTGCAGGATGCTTTATTTATACTTTTCTAAATTCAGATAACTTAATATAATCAAGTTGCTTTCAGAACAACAAAGTTTTCCAGTTATTTATCTCAGGTATGCTTTAAAATATATAGTGAATTATAAATCAATTTTTATTTTCCACCAACAGCATTTTATTTTTCCTCCTTATGGATATATATTAAACTTAGAGAAGAAGAATACAGGCTTTTAGCGTGTTAAACTGTTAGAAAGGTGCTTTTCAGTGTTCTCTGAAGTAATTTAAGCTGGGTTAGTCATCTTTTTCAACCTGAAATCCTTTGGTACAAATGGAATGTAAATCTTGAGGCCAAACACTGTGAGGGACAGGTATTATTTATTATATTGTACTATTATTTTGTATTATGCTTTATTTATGTTTAAGTAAAATGAAGTTGTCTATCACACTCCCTGCCACCCCATACACACACTGAGGCATTATGTTCAAAACCCTCAGCCACATATGACATCTGCAAGCAGCAGAGGGAATATCTGGGGGCTGTCAGGCCTTTTGCACGTGCGGCCGCGGTCCCCGGCGAGCAGCCCCTCAGCTCCCCCATCAGCCATCCTGAGCAGAGAGCCCTGGTGCTGCAATGGGCACCTCAGCAGATAGAGCTGGGGCCACAGCTGCTGAATCCATCCCATGTGGAAGATGTGGCTCCCTCCCTACTCACAAAGCTCTGCTTTCTTCCCTGTGGGAGGCAGAGGAAGAAGAGAGAGGGTAGTGAACATCCCGTCTTTTTCCTGTCAAAGGGAATGTTCCTACAGTTCAGATGTGGACATTACATTTTACATTTTGACACTGTATCTTATGTTTAAAGAAAAATTTCAACCAGTCATCAGAGGTTCAGACAAATGGCCAGTCAAATGCAGCATAGAGCTATTCTTACCTTCACTAGATAAGAAGGACATTTTTTTTTGTCTGCAAGAACAAACATTTTGTATACTATGCAGCAAAAAATGAGTTCAAGAGTAAGAACGTAGTTATTTTCCATTTTGTCTTCAACATTTCATATGGGTTTTTTTCCTCCTAAAAACCCATAAGTGACAAAAGAATCTGGTTGGTATGATACAAAATTTCTGTAATGCAGTTGTTAACTGTTATATTTTGGGAGCAGGATGCTCTTAATTCAGCCTGATCTATTTCAGACTACTGAAAGAGAAATAAACCAAGATGTATCATATTAACATGACAAGCTTTTTATATATATATGTATATATAGACAGCTTTAACTGACAACCATATCAGAAGGTGGTTTGGGAAGGGAAGGGGTGAATGTGCCCATCTTTTAGTAAAAATATTGTAAAAAGGCTACTTACTCGTGGTTAAGTAAAAGACAGAATGGGTTTATAGCATGACTACATTTAGGGGTCAGTATTTTCAGATGTGAAATGGAAATGATCTTATTTGCATAGTTAGCAAAGTTTAATTGTGTTTGAAATGCATATGGCATTATACTGATTGAGGCATTTGGAAGTATCATATCCATATAGCCCATTGCTCTAATGTAAGTGCTGGGTTATGGACCTATTATATTTAGTCAGGGTTGCTTAATGGGAAAATGACAGAACAGATTGAGATAAATCATCATGCACACAGGAGGTCCTGGGAGACCAGACATAACTCCATCATGCAACCCACATAATGGATCATCCTGTCCCCACCCCAGAACAACTCAGAGATATTATTATCTTTCTGATGATGAAGAAATGCTTGACATTACAGAAACAAGCATTTTTTTTGGTCTGATTCTATGTGTAGTCAAAGCAATTTGGGCAATGGTTTTCTCAGATTTTCTGATCCTAGAGAGGAATAATTTGAATTAAGAAGAAAAACTGTTACAGAAAGAGCACATGCAGAAAGTTATTTTGGATGATAAAAGACTTTTAAAAATAATTTATGCTTATTTTTTAGACTCAGATTGGTCTGAACGTCAGCTATGAGAGCTGCAGTCAAAACTGAATCACACGTAGAGCTGTAATTCCATGTGCCTTGAAAACCTTTTGTCTATCCATGATACAGTAGAAACAGTGAAACTGATCTAGGTTTCATATACATTCATGTCACATCTGATCTCATAGAGAGCGTCTTTGTTATCTAGCAAAGTCTGAGTTCAAAACACATGTAGAGAATTCTAATGAAGTCTCTCACCTTTGCCCGTAATGTACTTTGCTGCAAAGAAATTAAGTATCTTTGAGACCTATACTATTCTATCCAATATGGTCTAAATTAATCACTTGTTTGGTGCATTACAGGCCCAGATAAACATGTGGACAAACCTATTACATAGGACTAAATACCTTAGGCAACCAGGTGTCAATGTTTAGGGCAGAGCTGGCCATTAGAATGACAGATGCTCTCTGTTAACCTCTCTCCCCTCCCATAGAGAAAGAGAAAGGAAGTAAGGGAGAGAGGCTTATAGATTGGAAAAGAAAACTAAAACAGCTTTAATGAAATAATAATGAAATGGAATATATACAAATATCTATTAAACTATTATCAAATCCCTCCCACCTGATGGAAATTATGTCATTACAGATGCTGTGGAGCAGTCACTGGAGAAATCCCAGACTGGACTCAGCCACAGAGGGGAACAAGATTCAGCAGCTGGATTCATGAACACAAGGAATGGAATTGAAGACAGAATGGACAGAGTCCTCATTGGATGGCAGCCACTGAAGAAAAGAGCTTGACCCTTGTGATCCCTCAGCTTTACACTGAACATAAAGTACATGGAATGGAATCTCTCACTGATCAGTTTGGGGTCACCTATCTGGCCTCTCCTCCCTGCAAGTGCCTCCTTTTACTTTCTGCAGCTCCAATGTGGTGCATGAGACCCAGCAGTAGCCTTGGTCGGCATAGGAACAGGTACAAGCAGGACCTTTCCTACACACTCCAATCCTTGGAAGTAACATTAAACATGGAGCATTATCACTGCTGGAAGTAGAAACTGTCTGCAAAAATCTGCCATTAATTTCAGAAAGTGAAGTTACTTGAGATTTATCTCAAAAGTAAAATCACTGAACAGAATCAGTTCTGTTCTAACCCAAACCAGGATACCCGTTCTAATGAGTTTTCTATGAGGAACAGCCCTACCTTCTCTCAGCAAAACATCCTCAAACTTCATTGTTCCAATCTCTCACCTCCAACTGGAACCTTCCTTGATAGCATTTCACCTTCTTACTTCTTGTTCTACCATTACTGAGAGCAGACTACATCCTTCTTCTTTTCACCAATGTTTTATGCATGCAAAGATTGTTATATCTTCATTAGATTTTTTTTTTCAGACTAAACATCTCTAGTTCATTCAAAAACTTGCTTTATAAAACATGCTCTGAGGTCCTTAACACATAACCAAGACGTCCTCTGGGCTCTCTCTCTGTCAGGCATCATTTTCCTCAAACTGGAGTCTTCACATTGGGATGCAGGAAGATCACCTCCACTGTCTTCTTCAGGGACAAAAGAGCATTTTCCTTTTTCCATGGCCATACTATTCTTTATGCTTCCAAGGAAGACAGATTCTTGCCCTTTTTTACATCAGCATGGTATTACTGATTCATAGAGGTTTGTGATTCTTGTAGCCAGCTTTTAATCAGTTATCCCCATGGTATCTTTAGGTAGCTGATTAGTTCTTATTATAAAGCACTATGCTTCTTCCTACTCAGGACCATCTTTTCAGACAATGTAGCTGTAAGTTCTGTCTGTCAAGAATACATGGAATTTCTCTTCTTTTTATTTTTCTTGTAGTCCCTCTCATTTTGATGAAAATTTGGAATTTAATATATACAATTTAGTTCATGAATGAAAATAACAAATTCTAATATCTAAATTGTAAAAAAAAAAAAAGTCTGTTACTCGCTGTACACTCAGTCTATATTCATCAATATGTCTCTCACTGATGTTTTTGGAATAGGTTTATTTCAGGATTTATTTTTTATTTTAGAAAGCACTCATTTTACTTTAACAGATGGAAGAAACTTTTTCCCTAAAACTTATTTAGTTTCAAGTTGAAAACATATTCAGAAATACTAATATTTTTTTTTTGTCTCATCTTTTTCCCTTTATGATTTTTCTTTGTTCTAAGTGCATCATTAATAATAAAGTTCTGGACATTTTTAGCATTACTTCTGCCATTAGTTGTGTGCTCATGCAGTTGTTGTACAGAAGAGCAATGATTTTGCATAATCTGTATTTTGTGGTGTACTCTTGAATTGTGCAATGTCATATCCACTCTGTATCCAACTACCCTCTCTCTCACATTGGAGCAGGTGAATATGCCAAATGGGAGTCATGAGAGATCTTTCCTGGTACTACTGAAATTTTCTGCAGTTGTAAATTTTTATAAGTTCTGTCTTGATAACTGCTAAAGCTTCATAAAGAGAATCAGGAAATGTATTCTTACATCACAGAGCTATGATGTCTCCTATTAAAACATAACATAGTTGTGGTGGGACATTAACTTGTCGCTGACCTTGGAACTTGCAGGCTAGTTGACAAAACGAACAAGCACAAAAGAAAGGAGTAGATTTCCCCAAAGATCCATTACATACTCTACCATTTTCAGTACCCTTGGAGTATTAAAATATGAATGAATATGGCTTCTCCATGATTGCTTGTCTACTGCAATGTGCTAAAACTGACATTAGCACTAAAGTTTCAGCTCATTCGAACTGATGCAGTTCTATACATTATTTTTTAATTGCTTTATAAACTGTTGTAGATGATAGATTTGTAATTTTATTAAGAAACAAATATTTAGATAGCTATTATCTTCAAAGGTTTATTTTACTTTATAATATGGATAAACATATAATTACTCTGTGAATTCAGCAGTAGGCAATCAAATGCTATCTTCAGATTAATGGATAATTATACACTTAAGGTGGTTAAATACTTTAAAACTCTAATGCCCAGGTAATTGCACCCTCTAATATTATGACAACACTGTAATTATCTTTGGTGATAGATGTGGAGCCACAAATTAACTATGAAGAGAAGTGTCTGACATGGCTAAAGGAATATTAGCACCTTCTGCTGCAGTAGATGTGTCATGTCATGAGACAGCAGCAGCTGCTTATCTTTACAAAGCAGCTGCTCTGTTTGACATTGACTGTATCAGCCACATACATGTAAGTGAATAGACATGCACATACATACACACATGCACAAGAGTTTGTCTGTTTCTTGCCAAGTGATGTGAAAAATCATCCCCTAAAGACAGTTTGCAATATGCTGCTTTTAGTGCCAGCTGAGCAGGTGATACTTGTTTGGTTTTGTCTGTGCTGAGCAGCCTTGTTGACAGTTTTCTAACAGATTAAGATACCGTCTCAGACATATGTGATATTCTTCCTGATTTTACATGGATCTATAATCCTCTTATTTTGGTTTAGGCTTTCATTTGTCTTTGAAGAGCTTTTGTTTACTTGGTTGGGGTTTTGTTTTGTCTTATAGGCATATTTCTCTATAGTTGTGGCTTTTATGTTATTGTCAATCCCCTCATTTTATGGGGTAGTTTAACTGTTTGTTTTTTTCTTTCCAAGACACCACATATAATTTCCAATCCTTTTTCATTAGATATGTTGTGGGACACATGATGGAGAGCTTTCATCTAGCTCTTTGTCTGTTTTCATTCTATTAGTCTGCTTCACCGATAAATAACAATTATATCAATTTCAGAATAAGACTCTCAGAATCATATATGGCTGAACATCAGTACATAGGTCTACTAGGTATCTGGGTAAGTCAGACAGACACATTTTTTTCAAATCCTGGCACTTCAAGTGAGATTTCTTTCCCCTGTCACCTGTTAATTTCTTTTAGAAGAGCCATAGTTAACAAAAAATATTGTTTGGATCCAACCCACATATTGAAGGTTTGTGCTAGATCCATTTAACTATGATTTGTCTTTATAGGCATAGTATTGTTTATTGTACTTCTTAAATCTCTGGCAATAAATATTTGTTCCTATTCATTTCTCCAATTATTCAGTGGGAATATGATGTTAAATTGAGTTTAAAGAGAAACTGATGAGTTTTACTTTCCATGAAAAGCAAATTTTTCCATTGATTTAGTTTTATAGTCTCCACCTGAGCTGAGAAAAGGAAGTTTTAGACATCTCTTGTCTTCAGTTCTCTGGCTGCCCTCATTTTTTATTCAGATAGTTTTTACAGTGGTTTCTTCCCTTGACAAGTTTTTTTTTCCTGCATTCTTTACTCAGCTCACTTTAAGCAGGAAATTCTTCAATGGTCAAAGCTTTCCCCTAGTTATAAAATTTCCTTTCTGCCTTTCCCTGATCTGTGACAGTGAAATTGCTGATAGTTCTTCTGTCCTGTGTTTAAGGATCTGTCAGTTGCTTTGCAGCTTTTCTGGGTGAGCAAAAACATTTGACGTCCAGCTATGTGGCTTTGAGGTCTGACTACAAGCCACCCCTCAGGCATTTGACAAGACTTCAAATCTTGTTTAATTTCTTCCTCTGCATAATTTCTCTGAGATGGTTTCACATACTCTTTTTAGATTTCACTCTTCTGGGGAGATGTTGTCAATCTCTGGAGAGCTTGAGTTTTGTGAAGTCTTGTCTCTTTTATAAGTGAAGCTTCCCAGCACCTTCCCCATGAACACTCTCCCTCCCACTAGCTGAAAATAAGCCCAAACGTACAGACTACTTCTCTATAAGCAACCAAGAAGTGTCAGAGGCTTTGCTTTCCCTTTTAAATTGAAATTATCTGCACAAATCATCAGCAGAGCAGGTTGCAAATGAACACGTATCCAGTGTCTCTTTGGGAATGTAAGCAGACATAGACTTAAAGGACAATATTGCATGTTTCTCCTCACCACAATATGGGAATTTATTGGTATTTCAGCATAAGATTTATTGATACTAATATTTCTTCTACTTCTTTCTTTTACCTTTATGTATTAAGGGAACAGGTTTGTATGGTGAAATTATTCACCCATCAGAGAATTAAATGCCCTAGAGACTACTGAATTTTATGTACTATCTGTTTTAGAGGAAGTTTAATAATACAAAATATTAAGAACTAAAGAATGTAATTTAAAAAAGAGATTTACATTATATTTTGAATATCATAATATTTCAGCTTTAAAGCACAGGTTCACTTAACTGCATGTATTACTTCAGATGTTAAATTTGCATAACAGTTATTGATTTGTTGTCTTTGACTTCTACAGTAATACTAACTGCACTACTAACTTATTTAATGTATTCCATTAAAAAATCATACCTGACAATTTATTTGTTAATTGCACTGGTGTATATACATGAACAAATATGATATATAGCTAAGCTTCAATGACACAGTTATTAAAGCATTCCAGCTTCAGCAGCAGCCTTTAGAAACCTGTAAATCACACTTAGCTGTGATATATATATTTATATATTTCACACACAGTGGTGACCTATATGTATAGGTCTTCAGCTAAAATTTATTACCTCATATAAAAGTTTTTGAATATTTAATAAGCTTCTTAGGGAGATTAGGACTGCATCTTTTCTCTGTTTTTTTTTTATGCATTTACAAACATCATTAATGAAAAAAAGCTCCATGACAAAAGAAAAGAATCTGTAGGATTGATAATGATGATTACAAGCTTCTCCAAATTCTAAAGATAGCAAAAGTATGAACTAATGCATTAATTTATCATTGATTTACAGGAATAAAGAACCTCTGGTATGCTTTGCCTTTAACTATATATGGTCTTACAGTTCTCATTAGTTTGGTGGTTATTTGTTCTGAAGTGATCTTTCTGAAGGGATTAAATGCTAATTTTTAATAACTGCCTACTTGTCATGATACTGGTTTTGCATTTATGGTGTCTGTTCCTCTCTACTGCTGTCACTGTTGCTAAGTTATTACTGAAATGATCATTTATTCATGAAATAAGAATATGAGGAACCTACTGTTCTTGCATCATGGTTTTTAGGGGGTATCAAATTTAGGGGCTATGTCATTATTCCCTGCCTCATTGTCTAATGAGACTGGTTTGGCAGATGAGGGTAGAGCCATGGATATTGTCTACCTTGACTTCAGGAGGGCTTTTGACAGTCACCCATCAGATCCTCATCTAAAAGCTGATGAAGCATTTCAGTGTAGTGGATTAAAATTGTCTGAATGGACTGGCTGAGTGAGTGGTGAGCAGTGACATGAAGTCTAGCTGAAGTGGCATACCCCAGGGGTCAATACTGGGTTCAGTCCTGTTGAACAGCTTCACTAATGATGTGGATGATGGGGCAGAGTGCACACTCAGCAAATTTGCTGATGATACAAAACTGGGAGGGGTGGTTATGTGCCGGGGGGTTGTGCTGCCATCCAAAGGGACCTGAACAAGGTGAAGAAATGGCCTGACAAAAACCTCGTAAGTTCATCAAGGGGAGGTTCAAAGTCCTTTACCTGAGGAGGAACAACACCTGGCACCAGTACATACTGGGGACTGACTGGATGGAAAGGACCTTGCAGAAGAGGACCTGGGGATCCTGGTGGACAGACTGTTAAACATGAGCCACTGGTGTATGCTGGTGTCAGAAGTTCACTGAATATTGAAAGCCAATGAGACAGGAAAACATTTTATCTTATAGAAATGTATTCAGTAAATAAAAGACTGACCTTTTCAGCTCCTAGAATACAGATCTAATTCATAGAATCATAGAATTGTTAGGGTTGGAAGGGACCTTAAAGATCATCTAGTTCCAACTCCCCTGCAAAGGGCAGGGAGACCTCCCACTGTAGCAGGTTGCTCAGAGCCCCATCCATCCTGGCCTTAAAAATTTTCAAGTATGGGACTTCCACCACCTCTCTGGTCAACCTATGCCAGTGTCTCACCACCCTCATGGTGAATAAATTCTTCCTAATGACTAATCTGAATTGATCCATCTAATTATAAGAAAAAAAGGGAAAGTTGGACCATCTCTTATGAATTAATCTAATTAAAAATTTAGATTTCTTATCTGAAATAAATTCAGACTCTTCAACACTTATTTTTGTCCTAAACCAGTATTGAAATTTGTCATTGCCCATAGAACTACAAAACATAATCATCAATTATTTATCCATTTTAACATAAACATACAAAACCAAACACAGATTTTTTTTTTACTCTCTAGACAGATTTTTTTTTTCATCTTTACTTACCCTGTTGATCTTTTCCTACCAGCGATAAGATAAACTCTGAGATGTCAATTTGCTTGTTTCTCGTCCTTGGGTGATGGGAATATCTGATGGAAATGCCAAGATTTAGCATTTAGCTCAATCAAAGGGGAGACTGATGCATCACAGAAAATACATTTCAAATGCAAATATTGGCTCATGGAATAGACTGAAATCATGAGACAGAAGCTGAGGTGCTGTGGCATTCAGGGATTCACTGACAGATTTCCATTTGACCTACTATAACTGATTCCAGTTACAATTAAAATGTCTTAAGCCCAGCTGACCTGATAAAAAATTACAGATACTGAGAGACTAAAGAGGAGTAGGAAAAAGAAAATAATAAAAGAAGGTAATAAAGCATTCAGCATTTATTTTCTAGGAGAACTGGGATTTTTGGAGCAAGTCAAAACATAGGATAAAAAGATCATTTTCATCTTTTGATTTTCAATTGAGTTTACACTTTCTTTCAGTTCCAATGACGCTTGAACATGAACTTTCAAACTGCTTCAAGTTAATTAACTGCATCTTATTGCAAGTGAAGTCAACATTTCAGAGCAACATTACAGACTGATTACCCTGATAAAGAAAACTGACATTCTCTGCATAATTGGAAGTAACTGAGCTCTTACATATAAAGGAGCAGCTTCACATGGGAGTGATTGCTTCTACAGCAGTTTAAAGACTAGACTCCGAAACTTTGGCCAGCTATGATCA